>JAULKK010000006.1:10324029-10339676 GCA_032355705.1 Rubia peregrina
TACTTAGGGTTTCTAGATAAAAGTGGGAGAAATTTTTTTAGAGAGAGAGAGTAGGCGAATGAAGTCCACATTTCGTAGTACATCACATGACGCTAATGGTCTCTACTGTGAAAAATGCCATGGCAGGTGGTGGCCCTCTACGCTTGTTAGTGGTGATCTAGTTTTGTCCATTTGGAAGAAATACTGAAGGTAGATGACCATTATCATCTTGGAAAGGTACAGAAAGGAGTATTTTTTTGCTTACGGAAAGGAACCTCAAAACTGGTGGCACAAGATGGTTCCTAAGAATGATCTTATTATACTCCCTCCATCCCAGCTCAAACTGAACACTTTCCATTTTGGGTTGTCCTAACTCAAATTGCAATTTCTGATTTTTGCCAAAAATGGCATGGTTGACCTGGGCCGCATTTCCTATTTTATCCCCAGAATTTTTCAAAATCACAAATGGGCATGGGCTTAATCTGCTTGGATTATTTGGGAGATTTGAGGTAGCCTTCGGTTGTTGTGCCGCGTGCGTTGATTTGGCGTCCAAAGCACGCCTGATTAATGTGTGGGCCCTCCTCTGTCCCCCATTCAATTTGAAACGGTCCCTTATCCCAAAATAATCCAACACTCATTCACAACCTCCAACGCTCATTTTCTCTGCCTCTCTCCGTTTTCTCTGAAATCGAATCTCAAACTCTCCCTCTTCTCCGATCTAAACCCTGGTTCTATTATAATCACAACTCTGATAACGTCCCGTTTTGTCTTCAATTTTATTACGGTTTGCTTCCTACTTCCAGGAATCATATTTTATCGGGCGGGTTTGGGTTTATGTTGAGTTTGAACCCGTGTTTCATCAAACTAGGGTTTGAAAAACCCTTCTCACCTCCAAATCTGTAAGTTCCGACTTCAATATTTGGAAGCATGGGTCTGAATTTGATTTTCGTACCGTTTTTGTCCCACAAATTTTAGGGTTTTCAACTTATTTGTCAATTCACTGTCTGTGTTGTCATAGATCTGAAAAAGAAAATGTTTTTGAACGAAGGTCTACCTTTCTTGTTGAACGATGTGTTTGTATTGGGTTTCTGAAATATTTTTAAAATGATTTTTACTGCTTTGTTGTGATGTTCTTTGTGATTTCTGTCTGACCTGCTGTATATGTAAACCCTTGCAGTACTACATGTCAGTTTTTCCAACTGTACCCTGTCTAACTCGTTCCCGTTCAGGATGTAAGGTAGGGTTTTCAACTTCTTTGTCGACTCACTCTCTGTGTTTTCATAGATCTGGAAAAGAAAATGTTTTTGAACAAGGAACTCCATTTTTTTAACGATGTGTTTGTATTGGGTTTTTAAAGCATGTCTTTCATTATTGTAACTGCTCTGTTGTGATGTTCTTTCTTGGTTTATGTTTGACCTGTTGTATATCTAAACCCTTGCATCACTCCAAGCCATTTTTCCAACTGTACCCTGTCTAAATCGTTCCCGTTCAGGTTACAAGGTTAGGGTTTTGTGAAACATACTTCAGCGTGAGTTATATATTGTTGAAGTATAATATTTTTAAATTTCGTAACAGTTATTTGTTGAGACATGTTACTGCATGTGTTTGTAATGCTTTCTTTTTTGCTCTGTTGTGATAGCTATGGAAAAGAAAATGTTTTTGAACAAATGTCTCTCATTGTTTGACTAATGTGTTTACTGATTAGCTGAATAGATGGAATGAATCCGTGGATAGAGTAATTACTATGTGAACCCTTTGGGAAATTCAAGCAACTGGGGTGTGCTTGCACCAACCTGTCCTCTCAACTAAGGGACTTGTACCCAGGAATTACTCTCTCCAGGAGCGGATCACTGAATTCTGGTCACTTTTTTTATCCTGGACCCTTAGCAACTTCTGCTGAACTGCTCAAATTTACTTGGATTTTTACAATATGCTAGACATTTGTCTGTTTCAAATTAATGAATGTGTGAAAATTGATTTCCTTTCTATGTGTGTGAATTAGTTACAACATGTCTTAAATGAATTCGGTTGCTATTTGTTTAAAAATTATTACATCCTGCTCATTTCTGCTTCTCATTGATATTGTTCTGTTTTAAAATTTGTTGAAGCATGTTGATTGTTGTTCTGTGTCTAATTTATGTGTTCCCTTTTTTAGACCCGATCTCTGTCAAATAGTTTCTGATCATTGGTAAATTTTGTTCCTTTGCTCTTGTCACTGAAATCACAATCTCCACTCCCTAAGATGAGTACTTATAGTGAGAAGCCCAATCACTTGTCCCAGTCATGTGCCGGAGCTTCAAGCTCTAAGGTGATGATGGACACTGATGAGGGTGAGGATTCACAATCATTATGGGGTTCTATGTATGATTCGAAGATTCTGATAGCCACTCACTTCAGTCCAATCGATTTTGCTGACTGGACTTCATGGTCGTTGAAGACCCTCATTGATTGTTCTGAGGTTGACTATCCTCCGGACTCTGTGGAGGCCCCTGGTGAGGGTTTCGTACTTGATAAGGAGAACCGCAAAAATACAGATTGGTTTCCAAAACTTGAAGGTGTTACCGATTATCACAGCATAAAGTTCTGCGAACCTGGTTTCTATAAATATGGTTCATGCTATTTTCCTAGGAACTGGCCTAAAAAGGAAAAGACCCAAGAAAAGAAGAAGTGGTCGGTGCATAACTTGCCCCCACGATGTTCTAGTACATATGGGCTATTTTGATAAACAGCCAGAACCTGAGATGTACGTACCATCTGAGGCGAGAAAGCGGAAGCCATCGAAGACCAGCTTCAAGGAACTTTTCAGGTTGCATTTTCCCTTTCTTAAGCTGATTACAATTTTAATGTACTGCTTCTATTAGTTATCTTGGTTCTCAAATATGAATTATTTGTGCAGGAACAAGGGGAAGGAACTAGCAGGACCAGTGATTAACATATGGCCGTGTGTTACTCACTGGTCATTGGTTCAAGAATTTTGGATTGTTTAATTGGCAACTTTTCTTAATCAGCATCCCTTTGTTTACTATTTAGCTGAACAGATGGACATTTGTATGAACTTGAAGTAAATCTGTGGATAGAGTAATTATTATGAAAATCCTTCCGCAGATTCAAGAAACTGGGGTGTGCTTGCACCAACCTGTCCTCTCAACTAAGGGACTTGTACCCAGGAATTACTCTGTCCAGAAGCGGATCATTGAATTTTGGCCACTATTTGGTCCTGGAGCCTTAGCAACCTTTGCTGAACTACTTTAAATTATTTGACGCATGTTCTTATGTGGACTTATATGTTTGAGTTGCTATACAGTTGTGTGTGATTGTCGGGATTAATATTTTTCAACTGTTACATAGTCGTGTGGGACTGTCTGGACTAATATTTTTCTTAACTGCTCTATGAATGTCTTATCTATTTTTCATGAATGGTTTTGGACTGTTGGGGGGAGTGTGAAAGGATGAGCGTTGGATATGATTTCTATGTTGTGAGATATGGAATTGTGACCTACACGTTACAGCCATGTGGTTGAGTCCACGGACTTGACTGATCTTGGCGGGGGTAGTGTGTCTGGGTTACAATTAATTTAGTTCAGTCACAGTAGTATTAGGACATGCACTAATTCGATGATTCCTATGTTATGCAGCCATGCCTATCGGTAAAAAAATTGATTTGTTCTTGGCGGGGCATTCATATGATTTAAAACCAGCCTCAGATATATTGTTTAAATGACTTCGAGTTCTTGCAGCCTGTTAGCAATGATGATAATAATATTCATAAACCGCTGACCGCAACCAAGGTTTCAAAATGGAAATCTTTAGGATAGTGTAATGATGCGGCAGTATAAGTTTCATGTCCTGTAAATGTGTGCCTAACCAGTATTTGGTAATTTCTGTCATTTGCATTTTTTCAGTCTTTGAATTGGATTGTTTTTAAAAAAAAACATGCATTCATTCATTCATTCATACACACTATTTTTACATTCTTCATACACACTATTTTTACATTCAAAATGAAACAGGGGAAATACCAACCCTATTTTACAAGGTTGCACCATAAACATGTCTTAGAAAACCAAAAATAATGTTTACAAATATTTCTAAGCACAACCCTACAAAATATTTTTGAAGCCAACATTTTTCAGCCCATTTCCATGTTGAGCATCAGATCTTGAATTATTTTGTCCTTCCAACAACGATCAAGTCTTCCAAACAGTTTCTTACAATTTCTGAATCGACAATTAAGTTTCTTGGCAAAGTCCCTAGCCTACTCAGTTTTTGCTTACCAATATGTGGAAGTTTAAAGTTATTTCCCCCCTTATCCCTCATGATTTCAATCATAACAGTTTGCAAAGACAAGAAAATGAGGTCAATTTTTTTGGATCCTCCCTTTCAAACGCATTGTACACAGCCTGTAAAAGTCCCTCTAAGTGACTGCTAGGGGTTTCATGCTGTAAACTTTGAATAGAAGCAAAAAAAAACCCAGGTCTAGGATGTTTAAATCGGGTGACATAGCTGGTTGGCACACCATTTTTATACTAAAACAATTTGAATTTGCAGTTGCAATGAACTCGGGGTCATTGGACAATATATTAGATGGGGCATTATCTTGCTGTATTGAGATATGTTTGCTTAACCAAGCTAGCCACTTAGCTTTAACAGCAGGGATGACATGATAAATTAGTTTCTTCCTAATGCATTCCCTGTTGACCTTCTTAATTGGTGTCAAAACTAGGGTTCCCCTAGGCCTGTTGATACTATTTTTTTGGCAGCAACATATTCAGTGTAAGGAAATTCCCCTATTTTACCATCAAGAACACAATTTCCCTCATGGTAAAATATAGGCCTACAAACTGCACATAAAAACATTAACTTGGGCATATAGTGCTTGTTGTGTTGTGTCCTATATGGTTCAGCTTCTTCAGGGGCAGGTAAGTACCTTGTGGTGAATTCAGTGAGGTAGAACCACTTCTCGTCAATATGAATGATGTTATGCATGTCCTTGAATTGCATGTTGCACTCGATGCTTGATAAACACCATTCCATTCTTGTCTCATTTGCTGTTGTTGATAGAAATGGGTGAATTGCGTTGATATGGCTTATGATTTCCTTGTTTGTGACATTACAGTGAACATTACTCTTACCAATGTGCAGACCGACAGCTGTTGTCCTACAGGTTCTCCGTTTGGGGAGAGGTGTAGCCATTAAGGCTGCTGTGTCGATAACCCTTTTAGTGGGGCATGATCTTCTATGTCGGAAAGACCTTGCTGTTATTGTACCTACAACATGAATCTGCTGCTTCACCCTAGCCCAAATGGTGCTGATTGTCCGGACAGAACAGCCCCATTGAGCTGCTGCCTGCACTCATCTATGATGCTTCAGCTTCCCTTCATCGTTGTACTGGAGCAGAAATTGAGCTATTTGCTGCCTTTCCTCATCTGTCATATTATTTCCCATCATCACAGCCCAAGCAGCATTAAGAGCCCTGTAACGATGGCAGATTTTAAGTGCCAAGAAATTTGTGTTGAGATGAAATCTGGGGGATTTTAATGCCGCCAGAAAGGGGAAGAATGTGCGGAATTGGAAAAGTAGAACAGAGCATAACGTCACAGTTTATGAAGTCTTTTATAGAGGCAAAAAAGTGATGATGCTCTTTTTTTAAAAAAATTGTTTATGAAATCATTCAGTTCAACTTTTGGCTCCACAATTTACATTTTTGGAGCCAAATTCAAAATTCTAATGTAAATTTCAAATTTCTGGAGGGAAAGATTACTCTACTAAGGCCTGTAAATTGAATTTAGAGCTACTTTGACTTGTTTTACTGTTCCTGTCATGTCTACTGTACATAGTCAGCTTTTTCAACTCCCCATGTACTTTTTACACTGTAGTTTTTTCTCACATCAATTTTTCTTTCTGCAAATTGAGGTAGAACAGATGGAGTACATAAAAAGACATATTTATTGATTTTTCAAAAAGAAAATGCACCAATTCAACTTTTTTTTTTTTTGCAATTTATTAACCCGTTTCCAGTATTTTCCCCACTTTACCAAATCTCCTTCTTTCTTATACTCCTATATTATTATATTATTAAAAACAAATAAACCCTGCTGCAAGAAACTCTCCTGCACTGCATCAATATTTTCCCCCAATTCTCCTTGCTTCTTATATTAAACCCTGCGGCAAGAAACTTTCCTCAGAGAATCGATCCTGGACGATGTCGGTAAGATACTAATTTTATCACATAATTTTGAGGTTTTAGGGCTTGTGGCGATGCTTGTTTGGTGTAGTGTTTTATTGACGATTGGGTTTGACGAATGGCAGATCTTTGAGTACAATGGAAGCGCGTTGGTGGCGATGGTGGGAAAGAATTGTTTCGCAATCGCCAGTGACAGAAGACTTGGAGTTCAGCTCCAGACAATAGCCACCGATTTTCAAAAGATTTTCCAAATCCACGATAAGCTCTACATCGGACTCTCTGGCCTCGCCACTGATGCCCAGACATTGTAAGTTCTAGACATGGGATTTGTTTCGAATCTATTTATTTTGTTTTTTCATCTGTTGTAAACATAGTTTCTGTTCGGACATCACTTCTTCGTTTTGTTGTCTATTTTTTGGTGTGTTATTGAAAATGTAGCTCGTATGTGTTTTTCTTTTCAAATTTCTGAAGGTATGAGCGCCTTGTTTTCCGGCACAAGCTGTATCAACTCAGAGAAGAGAGGGACATGAAGCCTGAGACTTTTGCCAGCCTCGTTTCTGCTATCTTATATGAGAAGAGGTTGCTTAATTTTGCATTATTTTGTTACTTTCTTAAAATCAGCTCTAATTGCATATAAAATTTTCAGGTTTAGCTAATGCCGATGGCAGTTTACTGCACATGTTCCTTGAATTCCTCTGAGTTTCTATGCTCTGTTCAAAGTCTTTTGGAATTTCTATGCACTGTTACTCTACACTATCATCCTTTAGCATTGCATCTTGTTCTTTTAACATTGTAAATGGCTAGTATTTACCCCCTTTTATCTACTCTTCTTCTATCCTCTTATTTTACAAATATATTACTTCCTTTGTCCCAACTAAAGGTTCCTAGTTTGACTTTTGGAGTCGAACCGAGCCAATTTCAACCATTAAATCCATCAATATGTTATAAGATTATTATCATTTGATATATTCTTGGATTCATCATAACGCATACGTAAAAATTCTTATTTTTTCAGAATTTTTTGACACATAATTAAAGACATGAATTGTTAAACATTGATGTTGTTGACTCCAAAAGTCAAACTAAGAACCTTTGGCTGGAATGGAGGGATTATTTAATTTTAATACATCTGATCTGATGCATTTTCAAGTTGGATATCCTGTTTATTAAACTTCTCTTTTGGATTTCTTTGACAGGTTTGGTCCCTACTTCTGCCAACCCGTGATTGCTGGATTAGGAGAAGATGACAAGCCTTTCATTTGCACCATGGATTCCATTGGAGCCAAGTATGCATGCTTTTGTTTTTCTTCCCCATTTTCACTCAATTAATGCTAGCATTACAATGGTATGTTCAAGTTGTTTTGCATCCCCCCCTTCCCCCCACCCCAACACAACACACAATAATTTGCTAGTGTAATTCTTTGTTCTGTGACTGTGGTATTGCAGCAAGTCTAGGACATGGTAACAAATGAGAGGGGCTTAACGAATGAGGGGGCTTTAATGGTGAAATATATTAAGTCAAGGACTATAGAGAGGCTTCATGAAAATTAAAAAAAAATTATTTGTGATAATAACACTGGTCATTCTAGAGTTTGAAACAAGAATATGTATATGCAAGAATGATATGAAATTAGAAATGGAATACTCTTTTCTGAATGCGAATGTGTATGGGAAACTGTCATTAGGTGTTCAGTTCACCTAGCTTCTAATAATTAGCTTTATACTGCCACTTTTCATTCTTCAATCTTCACCCTCTTGGCTTCTTGGACTCTTGGTTAAAGACATGTTATGTGAAAAGAAGTATGATGCTTGTTCTGTATTTTATTTATATGCATTAATGCATTGAAAATAAGTCAATTCTGAGAAATATATTCTGTCTTGATTCATCCTGTTTATGATAAACTGCAATTATATTTTCTTAAGCTTTGAATTTCACGATGCTTTGCTTTTGTAGGGAGCTTGCTAAAGATTTTGTGGTTGCTGGAACTGCTTCAGAATCATTATACGGTGCATGTGAAGCAATGTTCAAGCCTGATTTGGTTTGTATCTTAATTTATAACTTCTTAGTTAGCTGTTCTCATTATATCTTAAAATATAGTTTTTCAAATATATGGTGCTGTTCTCTTTAGTTAGCTCATCTCACAATTTGTAGCTGTTGCCTATATCGTCTGTCTCAGTGACTTGTGTTTCTAGGGGTGTTAACTCATGTTAGATGATTTTTTTATTTGTTTCAGACCTAGCTTAGTTTAATCATCTTTAGTACATTAGTCTTTCGTACTGTTTTGTGTTTGTTTTGTAAACTCTTAGGTTGGATATGTTAATCATCTATGGACGGAAGTTTCTGAAGCCATCACAATGCCAGTAAATTTAAAATTGCTATTTTTTGCCAGAACACCAAATTTGCCCAAAAATGTGGTTTTGAAAGTACATAGTACATCAAAGATGACATGTTGGACCTGGATTTATTCTGTGTTAAAATACTCTCTTCTCTGTCGATATACATGTATTTATTCTCCAGGTTCTTCGTGAATATCATAACTTTTTCTATCTTAAAATTATGCAGGAATCGGAAGAACTGTTTGAAATCATCTCCCAGGCACTGCTATCTTCAGTAGACCGTGACTGCTTGAGTGGGTGGGGAGGACACGTTTATGTCGTGTAAGCCTCTTGGTTCCCTGATCTTTTTCTTTTCCCGTTTTTCTTTTGGTTTTTGAGGGCTTAGAATTGTCAAGGTGTGGGCTAGATTCAGTGGAGGGGGTAAATATTATGGTCAGATTGTTCCAAAGCTTCTCTCATATTTTGTCCTTTGCAATGTTTGTGCTGCAGGACACCAACTGAAGTGATAGAGAGGACCCTAAAAGGAAGGATGGACTAATTCCCAGTACTCCATTTGGCTACTGTTGAATGCCTTGATCTGATTTTAGTGGGGAAAAGGACAATACGATGTGTGGGATTTTGTATGGAGCTCTTTAATATATTGGAATGTCGTTTATTTTCAAATCTGAATTAAAGCAGCGTTGTATTCCCTCTATTTTTCTATTAGTGACACATTTACCTAATTGAGATATTTTTTTAAAATGACATTTTTTTTAATTTTTGGCAAGATTTTTACCTAATCCACTCATTCTACTTTTTACACTTTAAATTCTTTTTTATTTACTCATTTTCTTCACCTAAATTCAAGCACCTAAACCTATGGTGGCACAAATAGATAAATGGAGCGTACTAGTAGTTTATTTTAGCTTCCCCATATGACTGTTTTTCAAGTTACTCTAAAGAAGATTACTAAAGTTCTCATAATAATGCATGTCATGTCATGAAAAAACATAATGTATGGTTCAGTTTCAATTAATAGATGTCAATTTGGTTTTAAATTTAATACTTCCTCCATCCCTTCCAAACTTGGAAGGAATTTTTTTCCAATCAAAGTTGTCATCTAAATAGATACATGAGCGATGGTATTATCGTATGAAATATTATTAGATTCATTGCAATATGTAGTTTTCAAAATTTTAATTTTTATGTGTCGTTATTGTCATAGTTAAATATATTTTCAGTCAGACATATTTATCGGTAAGCGTAATTTTTTTTGAAAGTTAAACAGGTACGAAGGTTGTAGAGTACTCTAACAAAAAGACCCTACAGTATGTCACTTTTTCAAATGTATTAATATTATATAAGAAGCGGTACAAGGAAAATCAAGATACTACCTCAAATATTTTAGAATGTCACAAGATCATTGTTACTATATAGAACGTTGAGAGCAATAATGGCAAAACACCCGCGGGTGTACCCTAGTGGTTGGGAATGTGGTATTCTTTGGAGGGATTCACGGTTCGAGACTCGGCAGCGGCAGTGTGTGGAGTTCTCGCTAGTCGAGGCTCCCTTGTGACCACCGAGTACGAACCGGCCACCTGGTCCTGATGCTTGACTACCGTGACTTACCTCCCATATGATGACTGTGGTATCGGCTGGTATAGGCTGCTGAGTGCGAGCAGCGATCGCCTTCTGGAGCAATAGTGGCAAAACCAAACTCCATCCCAGTGCAATGAGCATGACTTTACCAAGCTCTTCATACCAAAGTTCTGCACGTTAAAAAAACACATTAGCTACCCTGCAAAATTTATATAATTCGCTGCTATCGTATTACAAACAATCAGCAACCATATCCCTGACAAAAAAAGAAGAAAAAAGAAACAGCCAAATACAAAACCAAAGCAAAGATGTTCAAGCTACCAAATCAGAACCAGGAGCACCTGAAGTAAATCACACCATTCACAACCAAATACACAGCATTTGAAGCCAGGAAAAACAACCAAATAGCACTATATCCATCCTAGACTCACAGATAAGACTATATCAGAAATACAGACATCCTACAATCCATTCCCAAACAACACAGAACAACAAAAACTAGCCACAGGCCAAAGCAAGCAGTTTAAAATTGAGGCCACGAGGAAAGAAAGTGACCGCCACATGAAGGATGGTACGCATAATTTCGAAAGACTATTGGTAGGATAACTTCTGACAAGGCTCGGAGTTTTCAGAGGAGCACTGCAATCTCTCATTCGGATCAGAATTTAATCGGAATTCGTGTGTATCGACAAGATGAAGGAGACTATAATGAGGGGCTGCGTACCTTCGCCAACTCAATGGCGAGGTTCTTTGTGAACTACTGATATTTCAATATTCTGAGAATGCAGGCCCACATAGTCCAATATTAGGGGAACCACGTTGAAGTGCTGGCCAAATTAAGGAGGTTATTCATGTTTTACAGTCGCTCCATATGTTTGCAGTGCTCCAAAATATACCCGGGGTGGTGGCGGGAGGGCTGTTAGCTTTGAACAAGTGACTCCCAGAAATGCTTCCGTCTCATATAAATCTTGATAATCGAAATGGGAGATTAGGATCTTGGGAAGGAAAATTGTCTTGAATAATGAAGTGCTGAGTTACGATGAAGAGAAAAATACTACTTAAAGCATAGAAGACAATACACTGAAAAGACTAAACTACCCCCATACAATTATATGTTAACAATTTCCCTCTCAAACTCACTATGATATAGCAAAAAACATTGAGAGTTTGTCCAATAATTAATGGAAACGCGCAGCAGATTGAGCCTTCATGAACAAATCAACAATTTGGAGAGAAAATGGAACAAAAGGCCGGGAGATAGTACCAAGCTACAAATGCTGGCGTGTGAAGTAACAATCAATCTCAATATGTCAGTCCGCTCATGAAAGACTAAATTACGTGCAATGTGAATAGCACACTGATTATCACAATGTAGAGGTGTGGGACGAGTAAGCCTGATTCCAAAATCAGAAAGTAACCAGCGTAACCAAAAACCTTAGCGGTGGTCGAGGCTATGAAACGATACTCAGCTCCTGTAAAGGAGCGAGAAATAACTTCCCGTTTCTTACTCTTCCAAGAAACAAGTGAGTCACCTAGAAAGATACAAAATCCAGTGGTGAACTTGAGATCCTTAGGATCACCAGCCCAATCAACATCAGAATATGCACGCAACTCCAATGATGATGATGAAGGAAATAGGAGACTACTGAACTGAGTGCCTTAAAGATATCTGAGAATGCGAAGAATAGTAGCCCAATGAGTTGAAGTATGGGAAATGACAAACTGACTACCACATGGACATCATGCACAATATCTCGATGAAAAAATTGTGAGATAAACCAAACTCCCTACCACCGTACGATATAAGGTGGGATCTAATAGAGGAGACCTATTCGATGGAGAATATCGAGCACTGGTTTCAAGAGGAGTATCAACCATCTTATTATCTATAAGTCATGCTCGCTCAAAGAGGTCTACTATATACTTTAATTGAGACAACAGATAACCCTTTGAAGAAAAGGCCACCTCAATACCCAAAAAATAACAATAAATTCTTTCATAGCAAAACAATGAGCCAAATCACACTTCAACGACTCAATTCCGTCACAATCATCACCAATGATAATTATATCATCATCATACAAAGAGAGGAAAATGTGACTCTTACTAGCATGTTTGATGAACAAAGCAGAATCATGAGCACTAGGACTAAATCCAAGAGAGGTGATCGTAGTGGAGAACTTCTCAAACCAAGCTCTGGGAGCCTAGTTGAGACCATGAAGAGATTTGCAAAGTCTACAGACATGCCCAGGCTCATGCACTACACCAGGAGAATATGTCATATAAACCTCCTCGTGAAGATCAAAATACATGAACACATTCTTAACATCAATCTATGATATTTTCCACTGACAAATTGTACGAATGGTGGTCATCTTGGCGACAGACACAAAAACATCATCATAGTCAATGCCATACTCCTGTGAATAACCCATCGCAACAAGACGAGACTTATATCGCTCAACGGATCTAGCAGATTTGGTTTTAATCTTGTAAACCCAACGAGAGCCAATAGTATGTTTTCCAAAAGGCAAAGGTACCAAATCCCATGTGTGATTCTGATGTAAAGCAGTGAGTTCCTCAGCCATAGCAGTTTGCCAAAGTGGATCACAAACTGTCTCTATATAGGAAATAGACTTAGACAAAGAATGGATAGAGACGAGAACAGAAGCAAATGAAAGAGAATATGAAGAATAAATATGAGTAGACTTACGAGAACAAGTGAACTTGCGAATGGGAGGATCGTCCACAATCACAGAAGATGATTGAGCATGCATAAGATGCAATATAAGAGGAGGGGCGAACCAATGCTTGCATCAGAAGCCATAATATCAGACACAGTTGGTGGAACCTCGTGTGTGGTAGTATCAAAAGGATCAATGCAAATGAGATCTGACTGTGTTAAATGATGTTAACTAGCTGGAATAGAGTAAAATGGAATATGCTCTAAAAACACAACGTGACGAGAGGCATGTAGTTTTTGACTAACTGGATCAAAACAACGATATCCCTTTCGACCACTATCATAACCCAAGAAGGCGCAAAAATAATATCTAGGAGAAAACTTAGAATGCTCAACATGAGGTTGGAGAACAAAATAAGTAGAGCCAAAAACACGAAATGGAGAATAATCAGTTCTATGTCCATACAGTTTCTCAAAATGTTACATACCTGAATTATGAAAGGTTGGAATGCGATTGATGACATAGACAACCGTGTGAATGGCTTCCTCCTAAAATGTCTTATGATCACCGGATGACAATAAGAAGGAGCTAGCTGTATCAACAAGATGACGGTGTTTCCTATAAGAAATATCATTTTGTTGGAGAGAATCTGTACAAGAGGTCTGACGGATGGTTCCATCAGAGGAAAGGAGTTGACAAAAATCATTAGAGGTGTATTCACCCCCTCAAATCATATCCTAAACATTTGATGACAACAGAATTTTGTGTCCTTATAAGAGCTCTAAAGTCACGATAGGTATCCAAAAAATCAGATTTATGTTTCATTTGATAAACCCAAGTATAATGAGTAAAATCATGAATAAACAAAACATAATATCTAGAACCCCCATTCGCAGACACAGGAGAGGGTCCCTAAACATTAGAATGCACAAGATCAAAGGGATCAAGAGATGAGGAAATACTGTTATTAAAAGACAAGGTTGATTACTACAATTAGAAATGTCATGAGAGCTCAATTGTGCTAAAGCTCCAGTAGAGGCTAAAAACTACAAGCGAGATGCAGAAAACGTCTGGGAGTTGATTTTTGAAGTTTCTGAGTGGAATTCGGGCGATATGGGCATACCGACCGAAAACGTCTGGGAGCTGAATTCTTTTGTAAAGTAGAACTGCATGATGATTTCATAAAGAGTTTCATCCAAGCCATCCATAATATCTTTGTCGACCCATCCATTGAAAAGCACCTGTTCCAACTTGTCATCTCTGGAGTACTTTTCTATAAAATCATCAACCAACGGGTCAATCACATCAAGGGTAAACATAGATTCAGGATCATCTACATGTCTCATGGCATCAAAAATATTAAAAGAAACTACATCTCCATCAAACTCAAGACTAAGTATTCCCTTATCAACATCAATTTTGGCTTTCGATGTCTTCATGAATAGTCTTCCTAAAATAATTAAGGACTTATTATCTGAGAATGAATCATCTATATCAACAATGTAGAAATCCATGGGTGACATCATATCATTTACTTTCATAAGCACATCCTCTATTATACCCTAAGAGTAAGCATTAAACCTATCTGCTAACTGGATTATGACACGAGTTTCTTTTAGATGTCCTAATTGCACGTCATTATATACTAAGAGAGGCATTACATTAATTGATGCACCTAGATCTAACATGATCTTTTCAACACTCATCTTGCCAATTACGCATGGGATAGAAAACATTCCTGGATCCTTACATTTTTGTGGCAATTTACGTTGAATAACGACAGAAACATTTTCCCCTTCCCTAATTTTCACATCTTTCCCATATTTCATCTTCTTAGAACAAAGTTCTTTAAGAATTTTTGCGTACCTATGAACCTGCTTTATAGCTTCAATCAAGGGTAAGTTTATTTCTACCTTTTTGAAGACCTCCAAGATCTCCTTCTCAAACTCTTCTTTCTTGTTGTGAGCTAATCTGGATGGAAAAGGTGGAGAGACCTTTGGATTAGAAACAGATGTAATGGGTTTAGTGTTTACCTTTGATGATTCATTTTTAGTCTCTTTGACTTCTTCATGTTGACTCTTCTCCATGTCTGCTTCTTTAGGTTCAGGATCAACTAACTCTTTCCCACTCCTTAAGGCTACTGCACTTACATTCTCTCTGGGATTCGATTCAGTCTGTGAGGGTAACCTTCCAGTGGTGAACTTCTACTTGTTCACCTCTGCAGCCAGTTGAGTCACTTGTTGCTCAATGTTCACTTAGCAGCCCTTGTCTCTTGCTGAAAAGCATTCGTGTTTTTGGCTAAATTTTGCACCACTTCATTGCCTTGAGAAATACTATTAAGAATATCATTCATAGTGACCCTCTGATCATCCGGTGCTGGATTTGCATCATGACCAACATGTTCTTGCTTAGTAACATACATTCCGGAGGCTTTCTGATTCCATCTAAAGTTGGGATGATTCCTCCATCCCGGATTGTATGTATCTGAATATGGATCGTACCTTCTTAATCTCGGTGGGGCATCATCAATTCCAAAGCAAGCTTGTTCGGTATGAGGATCTTGAAGAGTGGGGCAAGAATCAGTGTAGTGTCCCATTTGTGAGAAAATTTCGCACTTAGCTCCCCGTGAAGTCTTCACAACTAGCTCTCGTACCAAGGCTGTGAGGGCATCTAACTTTTCATCCACTTGTGAGGTACCGGCTGCCTTGACTGGTCTGGACCGATCATCATCTCCATCATATTCATGAGTGACTATATCAAGGATGATGTCCTTTGCTTCATCCATGGTTTTGCTCAACACATTTCCTTCACAAGCTGCATAAAAAATCTTCCTGTCAATAGAACACATTCCACCATAAAAATAATTAGTGATGAGCTGATATTCA
>JAULKK010000006.1:10339776-10350982 GCA_032355705.1 Rubia peregrina
CTCTCACGCTCTCACATCCCAAAGCCTAAGATAATCTAAACACCCAACAAACCATAACAAGAATGAGGTATACATATGATGTCAAGCTAACATACTCTACCCAACAAGCTACCCAATAGACAAATCAAGAAAAGCATAAAATTTTCAATTTTTGTCATTTTCTCCCATTTTTCCTAGGAGCCCTTTTGGGTTTTCATTCTAGCTTCACACTTTTTTTTTGTTTTTCGATGCTCACCCTCATCTTTTTCCACACCACCTGGCCTCTCATTTTTGCATAGGTCACCCTTTTGGGTTTTTGACCTATTTGGACCCCTCAATTTTGCCTAAGTTGCCCTCTCAAATTTTCAACTTAGCGAGGTTCTTTCTATACAAATAAAAATAATTCATTAAAAAATGCTCTCAAAATAGCTACCTACTACAAGTAACTAAACTACTAATCAAAAGTATCATGTTATTCCCCTCCCCCACACTTAAATCTTGCATTATCCTCAATGCAACTAAACGTTCTAGAGTACATGTCAAGGATAGAAAATGAGATAATATTATGATAAGTAATGAACACAAAAAAATATGCTTAGTAGTACAACTATAAGATCTATTGGACCACACCACAGAACAATTACCAAAACAGCAAACGAGTACTAAAATAGCACCACAATTTACCAAAATAGCACCACAAGCCCCCAAATAACACCAAATTATTCTTCCAATACAAGAAATCTCTACCCAGAATGCAAAAGACTACCCTTAGAATTAATATCACAATTACCATCACAAGAACAATCTCCAAATTTCCAAACACAATAATCAAAGGGAAAGCTTTGAGAAAGGTACCGTGAAACTGATGGAGAATGATCGTAGATGGATTGATATCATCCTCCAATGTTCAATTTGAGCAAGGGGGAAGAACTTGACCAAAATTCAAGAACACCCAAATTTTAGGGTTCTTGAGTTTTGAATCAATTTCTTGAGGATTTGTGATGGTTGAGTGTTTATGGATGTGAGGGTAAATGGTGGTAGATGGGATGAAAAGTGGAAGGAGGGGTGGTTTTCGGTGAAGGGAGGTGTAGGGAGGAGGCGGCGGTTGGCTGAAAGGGAGGAGGAAAAGTTGGGTTTTAAGGAAATTATGGGAGAAAGGTAATGGAAACAAAAATTATGGGAGAAAAAAGTACCATATACCCGCTGAAGAATGTGACACGGACCGTGTCAAAATTGCACAGTTCATGCACGTCGTTCTACCCAACTCCATTTTCTACACGAAAATTTGACACAGACCGTGTCGAAATTGCACGGTCCGTGAATTAGCTTCTACCCAACTCCATATTTTTGCACCATGTTTGACACTGACCGTGTCAATTTGACACGGTCCGTGCGACCATCTCTGCCTCCAAGTTTTCTGTAAAATAAAAAACAATGCATACCAAGCATAATATTGCTCCAACATATAGGAAAGAAAAATCAATTAATTTCAAAGAGAAAACAAAGATAGCGATTAAACTTGCATTATTCTAGCGGAAAATTAATCTTAACAAAGAGGCACACTGCATCAGTGGAATTGGATTAAATGCATTCGGATGATCAAAACCAAGTTTATTTAACGTTGTCGACACGAGGTATTCACAAAGCTCCCAAAAAAATGAAGCTACATCAACGGAATTGCATCAATAGCATCCAGATGATCAAAACCAAGTTTATTTAACGTCATTGGCATGACGTACTCCCTTTCTCAAGCTTTATTCAAAACATACCTCGGGTCTCTGGGTGGTTTTGGGAACTCTTTGGAGTGAAGAGGGTTTACATGATGTTTCTTCAAACCCTTCTTCACTCGCTGCAAGTTAGTACTAGAGACATTCACATATGCAACATTTTCCTTATTCAAAATGCTAGAAACTTGCTTATATTCCATACTCATTCCATTATCAACTTCAATTAAGTTAATCATGTGGCGATGTTCAAACTCATTGTGAGGCTCATGAAAACTTTCAATTATAGTGACACCATGGCAATACGTTTTATCCTTTGGAAGCCCTTTATCATTGTAGATATCATAACCAGCTTTCTCTCCATCAAACTCTAATGTCAAAGTACCACTATGCACGTCGATCTTAGTTCTCGCCGTTTTAAAAATGGTCCCCCAAAAAGATAGGGGGCACACTCTCATTGTGCGACATATTGAGAACGTAAAAATTGGCTGGAAAAACCAATTTATCCACTTTAACCATTACATCTCGCACTAATCCCTTTGGAATAGCTTGAAAATTATCGGCTAGTTCTATGATCACACTAATTTCATGCAAAGTCCCTAAGTTAAGAGTCTTGTATAGAGAGAAGGGAATTACATTAATAGAGGCTCCTAGGTCCATCATTGCTTTTTTTAAAAAAAAGCTTTCACCTATGACAGAAGGGATAGTGAACATGCCGGGATTATTGCATTTAGGAGGTAGTTTCTTTTGAAATATAACTGACACTTGTCCACCAATTTTAATATTTTTTCAACCTTCTTCAATGCTTTAGTTCTCTTAGGCATGCATAACTCTTTAAGAAATTTTGCAAACCTAGGAACTTGATTGATATCATTAAAAGGGGGAATCTTTACCTCACATTTGCGAAAAACCTAAAAAAGGCTTTATTCTCATCCTTGCGATTATTGTCCCTCAAAGCTACCGGAAAAGGTGGTGGTGGAAGAACTTTCTCGATTTCTCACTTTGCCAGTGACTGAGTGGCCACCTCTTCGACATCTTTGTTCTTCACTATGAGTTCCTCTTCTTTCTCCTTTCCGATATTCCCAATTTTCTCTGGCTCCCTAGTCTCTTTCTCACTCCTCAAGGTGAATGAGCTTACATTTTTCCTCGGGTTCAATTCCGGTTGCGAGGAAAGTTTTCCGGAATCCCTAGCCTTCAACCAGGCCATTGAAGATGTTATTTAGTTAACTTGAGTTTCCAAGTTCTTTAATCTTGTGGAGGTGCGGTCTTCCAAATTTGTGATCATTGTTAGTATGGAATGCATAAGCTCATCGTGCTCCGACCTTGATATCCATTCTCAGGGGTTAGATGAGCGTTCATCCCTTGGGTAGCCTTGTTTTGGTGCCAAATTATACCCTTGATTCCCTTGGTATTGGCCTTGTCCCCCTTTATGATTTGGTTGAAACCCACCTAGGCTACCTTGAAAACCACCTTGAGGATTTGATTTCCCGGCTTGCTCATCTCTCCACCGAAAGTTTGGATGGTCTCTCTACCCGGGATTGTAAGCTTGGGAGTAAGGATCATACTTCTTCTCAGGAGTTTTACTATTTGGAAACCTTGTCCGCCTTGGCCTTGTCCACCTTGGTATCCTCAATTTCCTTGGAAACCTTAGCCTTGACCACTTTTGTAGCCCATTGTCTTTACTTCTTCAAGCCCTTCATCTTGAAGTTGAGACCATGCATCAGTGGGGTGATCCAATGAACAAATCCCACAATATTTGACTTGATGCATCATTCCATTCATTAGCTCCTTCACCATGGAAGCTAAGGCTTGACTTGCTCCTTGAGCTTGGGAGTTTTCAGATTTGAACACTCTGGCACCCTTGCCATTTCCCTTATACCAAATTCACTAGTACCATTAGCCATGTCTTCAAACAATTCCATGGCATCTTTAGGGCTCTTGTTGGCAATAGATTCATTGCAAGCGGTATTAACCATCTGTATATCTTCAACGGGTAATCCATCGAATAAATAATATAAAAGTCGTCTTCCTTGTAAATGTGATAGGGCAACTAGCTAGAAACCTTTTGAACCTCTCCCAATATTCATATAAATATTCATATGAATATTGGGAAATGTTGTTTAGCTCCTTATTCAAGCCTGCCGACTTAGATTCTGAAAGAATATTTCCAAGAATTTACGCTTCATGTCCATCCACGAGGTTATACTTCCCGGGAGAAGGTAGTATAACCAATCTTTTGCTGCATCATTCAAAGAGAAAGGGAATGCCCCAAGGTTGATGTTATCCTCCGAGACCCCGTTTGGCTTCATGTTCATGCTTACGAGGTGGAATTCGGATAAGTGCTTGTTGGCATCCTCCCCACTCATCCCATGGAAGGATGGTAGACAATGAATCATCCGAGATTCAAGCTCACAAGTTACATTTTCCGAAAGAGGGGGAAAGGTGATGCAAAGTGGTTGACTCTCTAGGTTTGGAGTCATGAGCTCCCTCAAGGTTCTGTTGTCCTCCGATATAGTTGGTATGACTATTTCAGGCGGTGGTTGAGTACCTTGGTTAGCAAACCGTGCTAGCATCCTTGCTCTTCGGAGTGTACCCAAAAGATTGGGATCTTAGTGCAAGGGTTCTTATCTATTGGTACGAGTATTGACCATAAACCAAGAACCAAAATAATAAAACCTTATCCTAAGTATCAATCACAAAATCAAGCAAACGTCAAAAGCAAACAAGTAAAAACAAAAAACAAATAAAATGCTACACTAACACTTTAATAAAAAATGCCTATTCCCCGACAACGGTACTAAAATTTGGGAGGCCATCGTTGTGCCTCTCAAAGATAATAATTATATGCCCTAATGGCGGCTATACTACTAGAAAGTACATAGTAGCAAGTCGGGGTCATCCATGAGGAAAAGGGGGTTTTATCGAGTGTTAAGCGTAGTTAGAAAGCACATGAAATGTCACTCTAAGTGTGTGGTAATAAACTGGGGCGTTTTGGTTTTGAAAACACGACGACTAATTTAAAAGGCTAAATTAACCAACAGTTGGAGAAAATAATATAACTACGAACACACTAGTGCGGAAGATGTAATTAAGATGATAATGAGTCTTGGGCGCAATTGGTTTATATTTTTAGTTATCCTTTAATCATCAAATAATTATCCTATTTTTATACATCAATCACATATTGTGGAGAACTTATCAACACCTTTTGAGTGAAGATATTTCTCGCCTCTCCTCGGTTATAGTTAGAGTGGCTGATCGGTGCCACACAATAATCTTTACCCTCGGGTCACCCTAGATGATTGGCGTCATAGACTTCCCCGAGAATAGAAATACACATGGAGAACCAATACAACTAACAAAATATCCTACATGCGAGAAATATCAGGATACCACAAATATATCTACTAATAACGACTACGAGGATCAGCCTTCATGCTAATCATTATTAGTGAGCCACATTAATAATTAGTCAAACCCATTCATATTCATTCCAAACCTCAATTTCATCAATCAATAATCATAATTAGTTGTCACACCATGTTATAACCTAGCATCAACTAACGATAATCACATCGATAAAAAGTCAAAGTATCCAGGGTTTGACCAAAAACCTAGCAAATAATTAACTCAAAATCACCCACTAGTTGATCATCCTAGTTTAAATAATACATTAACTACACAAGAAAGCACAAACTATATTCGATAATCAAAGCACAAAATAGGATAATCAAATCTCACAAATTCATACTAGAAATGTTTACAATTTCTCCTAAGAGTATACATGGTAAACATAAGAGAAAAGATGAAAATATGAAGAAGAAAATGCAAATCTAGGGCTTTGAATGTAGGATTTTCATGCAAGAGAAGATTGAGAATGAAGATATGATAAGGGGTATTTATAGTACAAGATTTGGTGAAAAGACTTGTAAAAAATAAGGGTTATGGAAAAAATGTATCACACGGACCATGTAAGTTTGAAAAGGTCTGTGTCACAAATGGTGCACCGGGCACTGGAGGCACGCACAGGTAAGGCGCTGGGAACGTGCACAGTTAAGGCATTAGGCATTGGGAGATGCACGCTTGAGCACGCTGAGCGTTGGGACACGTACGGGGTGTGTGGTTTCCAACTTGGGGTGTACGGGCGAGTGGTTGAGCGCCAGGGCTGCACTGATGGTCTTCTTTACCGTGTTGGTCGGCCATCTGGTCTTTGCGTCGGCCGGCTGGCTATCCTTCTTCGAATCTGGACTTTTCTTCTACCAAATTGTTTTGGCCTTCACTTATAAACCCTTATTTCCTTGTGAATATTCATTCTTGAATCTTTCATCATGAACATGATCACAAAAGACCTTCCCTAAACACCTTAAACTAGAGACTTAGGATATTACTTCTAAATCATCATCCTATCTTTCTTACCAACGAAGCATCCATTATTCTTACACAAAAGCTTAGTATATTACAAATATGAGTTTCAAATGTGCTAAAAAGATATGAGCACATCACTCATAATGATACAAAAATCCATTAGACTGAAACTAGGTTACAAAGTGAAGGATTTAGATACGAAAACCGAAAACGGTTATCTAAACCCTTTATGATATAAACCTACATAACTTTAGCATTATTACAACAAAAAAATAACAAAAGAGATGTTAAATGCTTAGAAAAATACATGCATTTGAA
This sequence comes from Rubia peregrina, assembly GCA_032355705.1. Lineage (NCBI taxonomy): Eukaryota > Viridiplantae > Streptophyta > Magnoliopsida > Gentianales > Rubiaceae > Rubia > Rubia peregrina. The sequence goes on from JAULKK010000006.1 coordinate 10,346,163, forward strand.
GTCTCATCATTTGTCATAAGGGGTATTCTCGTCATTTCATTTTATGGTCATGCTTGAAATCATTTGGTCAATGCCAAAGTTCGGGTATATCAGCATAATTTTTTTGAAAGTTAGAGTTAGATTGACACATACAATAATTAGTTAAGGTTAAATTTGGCTATTTTTGAGATTGCAGGGTTATATTGGTATTTTCAACCTAAAGTTAGGGTTATACCCATTTAACTCATTACTCATTTAACTCATTACCCATTTTATCCATAGCCAACCGAGTTTAAAAATAGACAACCTATTTAACTCACGGTTTGCGGTCTATTTTGCCACCCTACTTAATCCTCCATGTATTACACATTTAGCATTGCCTACTTGGGCTGAATGTGACAACTTATCAAACGGCCCGTTATGGTATGGATTGAGCCTGTTGTTATACCGGGAATCAAACCAAAACCATCGTTAGGAAGGAATTATCTTTTTTCTCTTTTCCCTTTCCCCAAAGTCTCCCTATTGTAAACAAAAATAAAGTATGAGTAAAATACCTCTCCTTGTTCTTACTCTGCTGCAGCAAACCCAGTTCTCCTTCTTTCATACTGATCTCAAACGATGTCGCTAAGAAACTACTTTTGTTTGGTGGTTTAAGGGTTTGTGGTGATGTTTTTTTGGTGCTTTGTTTAATTTGAAGTGATGAATGACAGATATTTGAGTACAATGGAAGCGCCCTCGTGGCAATGGTGGGAAAGAATTGCTTCGCAATCGCTAGTAACAGAAGGCTAGGAGTTCAGCTTCAGACAATCGCCACCGATTTTCAGAAGATTTACGAAATCCACGATAAGCTCTACATCGGACTCGCCGACCTCACCACTAATGCCCAGACCTTGTAATCGCCATTGCTTTCACTTGGGTTTTTTATCTCTTGTAAAAGATAGTATATTTTCCTGTTGTGTATCCTTTTGGTACTTTACTGAAAATCCAATTTTGACTTCTCAAGGTATGAATGCCTCTTGTTCCGGCACAAGCTGTATCAACTCAGAGAAGAGAGGGATATGAAGGCTGAGGCTTTAATTTTGCCAGCCTTGGTTTCGCTGTTTTATATGAGGAAGGGTTGCTTAATATTGCATTATTTAGCTATCTTATATTACTTCTTTCTAATTGCAAATAAAATTTTGTATTTCTATGCTTTGTGGAATTTTGATACAGTGTTAATGAGCGCCTGCATCCTTTAGCATACTCTCTCCATCCTTTTATTTTGCAAAATTGTTTTAATGTATCTGATCAGATGCATTATCAAGCTCAGGATATCCTGGTTATTAAAATTCTCTATTTGTTTTCTTTGACAGATTTGGTCCGTACTTCTGCCAACCCATGATTGCTGGATTAGGAGAAGATGACAAGCCCTTCATTTGCACCATGGATTCCATTGGAGCCAAGTAAGTATTATTTTGGATTTCTTTCGATTTTATCTCTCAATTATTGCTAGCATTGCAGGAGAAGTATGATGCTTGTTCTAGAATATATTTACATGCTTGAATGCATAAGAAATAAGTTAAAGTGCGAGAAATCTATTTTATGTCTCATTCATACTCTTTTTGCTATAAACTGCATTTTTTTGCTTAAGCTTAAATTTTCCTATGCTCTACTTTTGTAGGGAGCTTGCTAAAGATTTTATGGTTGGTGAAACTGCTTTAGAATCATTATATGGTGCATGTGAAGAAATGTTCAAGCCTGACATGGTCTGTAGTTGTTCTCATGATATCTTAATTACTACCTTTTTTAATTAGCCATTCTCATGATATCTTAATTACTACCCTTTTAAATTATCTGTTCTTATGGTATCTTAATTACTATATTTTTAATTAGCTATTCTCATGACATATTAATTACTTGCTTTTTAATAAGCTTATCTCACAAATTTTTAGGTTGGCTGTGTTAATTTATTTATAGATTTATGAAGCTGAGGAAATTTATAATCTGATAAATTTGCCACCAAATTTGCTCAAAATGTGGTGTTGAATGTGTATCGTTCATCAAAGTTGACATGTTGGACATGGATTAATTATGTGTTTATACACTCTTCTCTGTTGATTTGAGATGCATTTGTTCTCCCAGCCTCTTTCTTAATATCATAACCTCTCTTTTTTGAGGTAAAAGGTTGATTGTTCATTCATTTCAAAGGTGTGTTACAAAAGTTGGGATATGATCCCACTATGAAAGTGGAATCCACAGAGTAATATCATAACCTTTTTATCTTTCAAAGCAGGAATCTGAAGAACTCTTTGAAATTATCTCCCAGGCGCTCCTATCCTCAATAGACCTTGACTGCTTAAGTGGGTGGGGATGCCATGTTTATGTCGTGTAAGCCTCCTTCCTGGTGCCAAATCATTTTATTATTTTAAGTGGGTAAAAGGGTAGTAAGATGTATGAGATGTTGTATGGGGCTCTTTAATTTATTGCATTGTTGCTTTCGAATCTGAATCATGCAAATACAGTTTATTTTGGCTTCCAAGCGAATGTATGTTTTGCAAGTTTTTTTTTTGGAAATCGGCTCATTCTCATTAATATATGGAATGGATTATATAATTGGTTTGATTGTATGCACAATCATAATTGTTTTGTATATCCTACATATTAGCTGATGACTAGTACTGTGTTGGCCGATTTTCTATTACAATTAGTTTGCCGATAAACAAACACCATACCTAAATGACAAACAAAGCCTATCTATAGCAAGGTGGGATGTATGAACTCCCACATGGATGATTCACACAAATTCAGTGGGGTGACCTCTGGTGTATTAGAGTTTTCTCAGCGCCAGCCTGCCGTAAAGAGACTTAAAGACTATCAATTATTTGAGGGGGAGGATCTGAGTTGCGCCTGACCAGTTGAACACAATGTCATGCTTGCCTTGGTGGCTAAAAGGAAGGTACTACGAAGATATGGTCCACATGTACTGTGATTACGTCCACCAGTCTCGACCTCCGCCCGCTGAACAGATGCATCAGCTCGAGTCGGCATCCTGACTCAAATAGTCACAGTAGCACACATTATACATGACATTTTTTATCCCATAAGCACAAAGATCTCTAACCCAAGACGTCCATGATATGTCGGTCTATCATGAAATATCCAAATTGACCGAAGTCTACCGTTCTACTCTTAAAACTTAGAGGGTGTCGCCAAAAGTATGTTAACTAAATTACTTTTGACTCAGATATTTCCTAACCAGACTCTTTGGAAAGTAGAACGGAAGCCAGTATGATTATATCATTTTAAGGTCGCATGAAAGTCATAGGTGGCAGAGACGTCCAAATCTAATGCTCTAGACAAAAGACCCATATTGTGAGCTCACCTTCCTTATTTAACTACACTAAAGTTGGTAAAGCAAATTGACCAAAAGAACTGGAACCCAATGACCCTAGCCCCAACTAGGTTAAGGAGAAAACCAGCCCAATATGTTCAACCCAGTTTAATTATCCAATTCGGTCAAACCAAACCCGTTGACGATCTATATTGGACGGATTTGACCAACAGATGATTTCCATCGTCAGTGACATTTCCGCTGATCATCAAAAAAGAAAATGCCAGAATTTCCACCTAACTATTACGGGGAAGAATATTCTCCGACATTGCCAATGCTTGCAATGTCATACGTCACTGTCAGCATCATTCCATCACTGTGCACCGACCTCGCACAACCAAATCGCTGCCATAGTCTTTCTATGCTCGGGATCTGTGCCTTCTCTGGACCATTTCATTGGTCCATCTTTTCAGGAAGATTATCAGCTGCAATGTTCTACCGCCCACTTCATTGTCCAGCCCGACTCCGCCAAAGGCTTGTTCATTCTCCAGGCGACAACACTCGGTGCAGGTGTGAATATCCTTCTTGGTCAGGGTTCCTGGGGGTTGGCCCTTTGTTAGCCATCTTCAGATCTACATAAAATGGGAAAACCGCTAACAGAATAAAAACAAAGGGGGTAGCAATGGTAGGCATCAGTTGCTGCCACCATTGCCGTCCATAACCGTCAAAAGTCATCCTCCATTGTTGACCACTGGTTGCCAACGTTGACTTCAGGTGACCGGTGTTGACCTCCGTTTACCACTGTGGGAACGCACTCTGGACCGCCGTTTGTAGCTGGATCTACGTTTCTCTAGTTTGTTACTTCATTTATTGCCCGCTGGAATCTCAAAATACGCCATGTTGCTGATCATTTCCTCCCACTGGCCTGCTCTAACTTCTGGCATGTTTCCCTCTGGACCAGCTTCTCTTTGGCGTCCACCTGTGCTTGAACTCTGGCGTTCCACCTTTGCTGGTAGCCGGTGGTAAGTAGTCCCTAACAACCTTCTTCTCCGGCGAAAGGTCTTCCCCACCTTGGATCTATTACCTACAGGTCCTAAGTAAACTAATGAGTAGAAAGAAAGCAAAGAAAAACAACCACAGGGGCACATGGCCGGCGGCAGCAAAACCCCTCCAGTTAGGGTTTAGTTTTTTTGCTTTTGGGGGGAAGAGGCCATTTTTCCTAGAGAAAGAGAGTTTTTTTTGGATAGTTTACATTGAGTTCTATTTGCAAGTTACTCTAGAAAAAATTTGCTCAAATTCTCACGAATGACATTAGTGATGCCTTTTAAAATATTCCCTACAGTTATCTATTTGTGGCACCATATGTTTAAGTGCTAGGATTTAGTTGAAGAAAATGAGTGGATGAAATTGAATGTGGAAATTAAAAAGTAGAATGAGTGGATGAAATAGAAGGAATCTTGCCAAAAATGAAATGCGTGTCATTTAAAAAGTATTCCAATTAGTAAGTGTGCCACTAATCGAGAAACATATG
>JAULKK010000006.1:10351082-10362580 GCA_032355705.1 Rubia peregrina
GTAAGTTCATTAAAGATCGGTGCAACAGAAGAAGAGGAGCCACTAGATGAGGATGATCTAACCTAAGAGTACTTGTGCACGCCATGGATGGTACCATACTCCCATGTGTGAATGTTTATTGATTATACCTTTCTCATTTTCATGGTGTAAGCTCTCAGATTCCTGTGTGGGAACTGGAAGTGGAAAGTTGAAGTTTGTAAGAAATATACATGGAAGAAAGGAATCACATGGTCTTTTCCCAGATGATCCTTGGGCCAGATTTGTTTTAAGTGTTCTGGTGTCATAAGAATATGATTTCTTGTTAATATTTATTAATGTGTTGCCTCCTATTACCAAGAGCCTATTATCCGTTATTTATGGTTCGAAGATGGGTTGTATACTTGTATCATAATTAACTGCAAGCACTCCGATGATGTGTCATCTTAAGCTTCACAGTTACATTTTAGACATGAACTGGTCAGTCACTGAATTTGGAGTAAATCTTATTTTTGTTTTGAACGATATTAGGTAAATTACTGAATTCACCCAATAACCAAACCACACGCTAAAGCTCATTCCAGTTACTGAATTCAAAGGGAGATAGCAGTGTTTGACGATGAAGATATTGACAATGAAGAGATGGATCATCTCTCCGAAGCCTTTAAAAGGAATTTCATTGGCAAATTTCCTGGGGAAAGGCTATCACTCGACTTTGTCCGCCACCATTTCATGAGAATTGGGTTCAAAGGCGAAACAATCATCACATGTTTTCATCAAATTTGATCCGAAAGGAGACATCCAATCCTGCTGGATCAAACGGAATAGGAACCCAGGTGGTATGATTTTGAAGGTCCTTAGGTGGACCAAAAATTTCAGTGTATACTATCTAAACCATGAATCAATCCCTCACTAATGCAGGGCTAGTGATAGCGAAAATTGAAGAAGCGATGCATCGATACAAAGGTCTGGTACAATTTTGAGTATAACTTTTGCGTTTCAATTCAAAATCATGAGAGGCCGGTGCCACTGGAACTGTCTCAACGAATAGATCAATAGTCATCGTTACACCGTATATCGTTTTTTTGCCAGTTGAGCTTGTTTAAGGCCTCAAAACGACAATTTACTGTTTTTAAACTGTTTTTTATTTTTGTTTTATTTTCAATTTATTTTCAATTTTTTTCATTCTAGGGTTTCATTATTGTATTTAAGGAACTCTTGTACTATTCAGATATTTTAATCTTTTCATAATAATATTTTCGAGAATATTTTCTCTCCGGTGGTTTCAAGAACTAAAACCTAGGGTTTGTGCTTGCAACTCTTGATTGTTCTTCAAAAAATTGTGCTTGCGGATCTCTTTTAATATTTTGACTGCATCAATTGATATCAGAGCAGACTTTTTCCTGGCCTTTTCCCATTGATTCATGATGAGTCATCAACCATTAACCAAGGCGAAAGGTGATGCGATTACCGCAACACTTTCTGTTTTGAGTAGGCGGATGGAGGCATTGTCGATGCGTGTGGAGACTCTGAGAAATAGTGAGCGATCGACCAGGATGAATCCGAGGGGGACGAATATCGTCGATGGTTTAGTAAGTTTGGACGAGGAAGTAACCGCCAGGGGAACTGGGACAACCAGGGTAATCAACAGAACAATCCCGATTGCCGGGTTAAGGCTGATATCCCGTTGTTTTATGGATCCATGGGCGTAGAGGAGTTACTGGATTAGTAGATCGAAGTGGATCAATTTTTTGAGGTCATGGAAATTCATGATGACAAGAAAGTCAAGATGGTCAAGTTGAAGAGTACGACTGTTGTGTGGTGGGACATGATGGCTGACTCAAGGCCAAGCGGAACAAGAATTCAATCAGATCATAGAGAAAGATGAAGCATGTGATGCTAGATCGATTTTTGCCCGCTGATTACAAGCATATTCTGTACAAGTTGTACATTGAGTGCTCCCAGGGAATGAGGACAGTTCAGGAATACACATGAATTAATGCGTTATAGTGAACGCAATGAACTTGGCGAGTTTGAGAATCAGAAAGTTGCTAGGTATGTTGGTGGCCAGAAACCTTCAATTCAAGAGAAGATGGGGTTACAGACAGTGTAGACTCTGACCGTGGCTCAAACTATGGCCATGAAAGCAGAGATGATAGAGAACTCCCCTCGTGGCAGAGGTGGTGGTTTTTCTGGCTTTCAGAAATTTCAGCCCCAAAGGAATTTTGAGTCGTCTGGAAGCAAGAAGAAGACCGCATTAACCAAGGACTCCAAACATGGTACTGGTGGTGGTGGTTCAGGTGGCGTGCAAGATAAGAGGGTGTTCCTAGCCAAGGCACCGATACAGAGACAGCCTAACCCATATGCTAAGCTGCGTGGTGAAAAGTGTTTTCATTATGGTAGTGTGGGGCACATGTCGAATGATTGCCCATCGAGGACTGTGTCTCTCCTGGAAGAAGATAGCGAGGACGATGTAGCAGATGAGTATGAAGGAGCTGAGTTCGCCGAAGAGGAGGTAACTGAGAAGGTCAACATTTTGTTGCAACAGATTTGTTGTCATCCAAGGACAAGGGCCAACGTAAGAATATTTTCAAAACCCACTATTCGATAAATAACAATTGTGCAATCTAATTGTGGATAATGGTAGTTCAGAAAGCATTGTTTCTGCGAAGTTAGTTGAATATTTGAACCTACCCACAAAGCCTCATGAAAAACCTAATAGCTTAGGCTGGGTTAGTAAGAATTATCGGGTTAAGGTGACGTTAACTTGTAGCATTCCTATTTCAATTGGGAAGCATTGCAGGGAGAACGTGATATGTGATGTACTGGATATGGATGTGTGCAGTGTGTTGATGGGGAAGCCTTGGCAGTGTGATAATGACGTTACTGACAAGGGGCATGGAAACGTCATGTTGTTCGCATGGGGCGAGCATAGAATTACTATGGCTCCTGTTCAACGTTTTGACAGTGTCACAGGAAGTAAGCAATCGAATTTTCTGGTTATGACACGAGGTGAAGAGGAACTTGATGAGGCTGTTTCTGAAGCTGACTATATCTATCCGATGATGAAGGGGTTGCTGAGTGCTGAGAAAGAGGAGGCACCGATTCCAATGGAAGTGCAGGCAATTTTGAAATATTTCGAGCAGTTAACTGGTGACAAACTTCAAAGTGAGTTACCTCCTATGCGGGATATTCAACATCATATTGATTTGGTTCCTGGCTCTAGCTTGCCAAACCTTCCATACTATAGTATGAGCCCAAAGAAGAATGAGATTATAAGGAAACAAATCAAAGACTTGCTGAAAAAAGAGGTTCATTCGTGAGAGTATGAGTCCTTGTGCGGTTCATGTGCTTCTCGTTCCTATGAAAGGAAATCAGTGGCTAATGTGTGTTAATAGTAGGGAAATTAACAAGATTATTATCAAGTATAAATTTCCAATTCCTCGATTGGAGAACATGCTTGATGAGTTGGCAGGTTCGGATCTTCGAAGTGGATGTCATCAGATTCGTATAACGCCTGGAGATGAGTGGAAGATGACTTTCAAGAGCAAGGATGGACTGTACGAGTGATTGGTGATGCCTTTCGGGCTGTCCAATGGCCCTAGTACCTTTATGAGGTTGATGAATCATGTTTTATTCCCTTTCATTGGTTCTTTTGTGGTGGTTTACTTTGATGAAATCCTGATTTATAGTAAGACCAAAGAGGAGCATTTTGAGCATTTGAGGCAGGTGTTCTAGGTTTTGGTCGAAAATCAATTGTACATTAACCTAAAAAAGTGTACGTTCAGCACCAACAAGTTACATTTTTTGGGTTTTATTGTTGGTGAAGATGGGATTCAGGTTGGCGAAGATAAGGTGTGTGTATTTCCACGAATGGCCAACACCTACTTTTTTAACATAGGTACGTAGTTTTTATACTCTGGCTATATTTTACAGACGTTTCACCTGGAACTTCAGTGATGTGACTGCTCCCATAACCGAGTGCTTGAAGAATGGAAAATCCCATTAGGGTCCAGAGCAGGAACAAAGTTTCGCCTTGATCAAGAAAAAGTTGTGTATTGTGCCTAATTTTGATAAGGTTTTTGAAGTGGAATGTGATGCTAGTGACGTAGGGATTGGGGTTGTACTATCCTAGGAGAAGAAGCCTGAGGCATTTTTTCAGTGAGAAACTGACGGAGGCTCGGCAGAAGTGGAGTACTTATGATAAGAAGTTTTATGTTGTTTTAGAGCTTTATGATAGTGGGAGCATTACTTGATTCAGAGGGAGTTCAATATGTTCACTGATTATCAGGCTTTGAAGTTTCTCCATAGCCAAAAGATGATTAATAAGATGCATTCTCGATGGGTCAGTTTTCTGCAAAAAAAATCCTTTCATTATTCAACATAAGTTAGGTTGGTCGAATAAGGTGGCAGATGTCGATTACTTTAGCGCAGGAGATAGTTGTTTTAAATGTCTAAATGAGTTGTATAAGGAAGATGCTAAATTTAAGGACATTTGGGTGAAGTGCAACGAGGGTAATATTAATGGAGCAGATTTTCATGTTCGTGGTGGTTATCTGTTCAAGGGAGATCAGTTGTGCATCCCTAACTCTTCGTTGATGGAGAAACTGATACGGGATTTACATAGAGGCGGTCTTAGTAATCATTTGGGGAGATAAGACCATTGCTAGTTTGGATGAGAGGTATTATTGGCTGCAATTGAAGAGGGGCGTGAGCACTATTATTAATAAGTGTTATGTCTGCTAGGTTTCTAAAGGTCGGTCTCAAAATACTTATCTTTACATGTCATTACCTGTTCCTGAAGATATTTGGAAAGGCTTTTCTATGGATTTTGTGTCGGGGTTTCCTTGTACCCAACGTGGTGTAGATTCTGTGTTCATGGTGGTGGACAGGTTTTCCAACATGTCACACTTTATTGCATGCAAGAAGACTGCTGATGTGTCTACTATTGTGAAGCTATTTTTTCAGAGAGTTTTTCATCTTCATAGAGTTCCCATGTCCATTACTTCAGACAGGGATACAAAATTCCTCGGTCATTTTTGGATTACTTTATGGCAGATGTTTAGGACTGCTTTGAATCAGAGCTCTTCAACATCCCTGACTGACAGGCATATTGAGTTGATGAACAGGCCGTTAGGAAATATGATTCGTAGTGTTTGTGGTGAAAAGCTGAAGCAGTGAGATTTGGATTTGATTAAGGTCGAATTTGCTTATAACAGTGCAGTGCATTCAACTACAGGAAAATCTCAATTTTCTCTTGTTTATACTTCTGTTCCGAAACATGTGGTGGATTTGGTCGAGTTGCCAAAGGTTCCTGGAATTAGCAAGCTGACAAAAAATTTGGCTAAGGAGATTGTGGAGACCGAGAAATGTGTCAAGGCTCATTTGGAGGCTACTAGGAAGAAGAATAAATAGGCTACTAATAAGCGTAAGAGGCTCAAGATTTTCAAGGAAGGTGATGATGTGATGGTATTCTTGCACAAGGAGAGATTCCTAGTTGGTACGTACAGTAAGCTCAAACCACGTAAGTATGGTCCGTTTAAGGTGTTGCCAAAGATTAATGACAATGCTTATGTTGTGCCTCTTCTGGATACAATGAGTATTTCCAACACTTTTAACGTGAATGATATTTATGAGTACCATGAGGATGAGGTTTTCTATCCTGAAGTGAACTCAGGGTCGAGTTCTTCGGAGGTGGAAAATACTGATGCACTGCGAATGACGGCGAAGATTGAAGAAGCAATGGATCGCCGTAAAGGTTCGGTACAATTTTGAACATATTTTTTGCGTTCAGAGTCAGAATCATGCGAGGTTGGATGCGTTGGAACCGTCTCGACATTTGAGGTCGTTTAAAGCCTCAAAACAACAATTTACTATTTTTTGTATATATTTTTTTCCAATTTTAATTTTATTTCAGAATTAATTTTAAAATTAATTTTCTTTATTATTTCCAATTTTTCTTTTAGTATTTAAATACCTCTTATTTTATTTGGATATTATTCATTCATAATAATATTTTTCGCGATATTTTTCTCTCTCTGGTGGATTCCAGAACCAAAACCTAGGGTTTGTGCTCACTGACTTTAATTATTCTTCAAGATTCGTGCTTGCGGATCTCTTTGATTTTCTGACTGCGTCAAAAAATATACTTGTAGTTATGAAATATTAAAGAACTCAAAATGTATAATAAAAAATTTGTATAGTATTAAAGCTTTAATAACTATTAGTACATTGTTTATATCTCTTCAGTCTAAACTATAGCACACTTTAATTAATTTTATACAAATGGTTTTTTAAAATGATGTAAATACATGTTGTATTTGCAGTTAAAAATTTGTTTTTTGTTAATTATAAAATTAATTTGTTTTATGATGAAATAGAATAATTTGAGTTAAACATGTAATTGTGATGATTTTGCAATAATATAGAATGTAATAAAATGTAATAAAATTAAAATTCATAAAATAATAAGAAGGAATTTTTTTAGAGAGAGATATAGAGTGAACCATTCGAGCAAATACACGATAGCAACTGTAAAAAAAACTACTGTAACAGCTGAAAAGTAGAGTAAACCATTGGAGATTCTAGACAGGATTTTTTGACTAGGCGTGGGTATAAAATAGCAAGCCCTATTAGAACAAATGTAAGCGCACTCAAATATACTCCGTAGCATACTAGCAAGTATTAGATGGAGTCATGCAACAAAGGAAAGGCGCCTGAATCCTCCCCTACCATGCTCACAGTTTTAGTTATCCATGAAACATTGCCATCACTGAAACTAACTGCTTCAGAATATCCTCCTCCATTAATAACCCCCACTTCTTCATCACCACCATCCAAGCTTTCTTCAACATCAGTCATTGCTGGATAGTTATTACGAGCTGCACTAGAAAGTTTAATGTTTTCCAACTCAATGGCTACTTCTTTCATGGTCGGTCTCTTCTTCCCGGTTAGGTTCAGGCATCTCTGAGCAAGTTTAGCCACAGCAACCACCTCTTCTCGGTTCCCCTCCTCAACAATTTGAGGATCCAATATGCTGAACAGTCTATCACTCTCCATGGATAACAAGAACCTTGTTGCCAAGCTCAAATGACTATCTTCTTCGGTTGCTGATGGTATCGGCTTTTTTCTCGTCAGCAGCTCAGCAACAACCACCCCGAAACTGTAAACATCCGATTTCTCAGTGAACTGGCAAGACTGGAAATACTCGGGATCCAAATACCCAAAAGTCCCTTTCACTTGAGTAGTCAAGTGAGTTCTATCTATTGCAACGGATCGCGAAGTCCCAAAATCGGCCACTTTGGCAATGTATTTTACATCCAAAAGTATGTTGCTGGACTTGATATCCCTGTGGTAGATAGGCATTGAAGTTGCAGAATGGAGGTAGGCCAATGCTCCAGCTACCTCGGTGGCTATCCTCAGTCTCAAGCTCCAGATGAAGGGGAACTCGTCATCGCCATCATTTTCGCGGCTTCCTTCAACATTGCGGTGATGAATGAGGCTGGAAAGGGTTCCATTAGTGATCAGTTCATAAACCAACATCGGAACTTCGGTCTCAAGACAGCAACCTAGGAGTTTGACTATATTTCTATGGTTGACCTGGGAGAGAATGACGACCTCGTTGATGAACTGTTCCAACTGTCTTTCGTTTATCTTTAAGGACTTCTTGATGGCCACAAGTCTTCCATCTGTTAGCATCCCTTTATAGACAGTGCCCTGCCCGCCCTTACCCACTATCATATTCGGGTTGTACCCGTCGGTGGCCTTGGCCAATTCTGTTCTCGTGAAGACACGTGTTTTCTCGACGAGGCCCTCGTCGGAGGATAACTGTTGTTTTAGCAGAAGCCCTCCATTTCGTTTGAAGTATCTGTCTCTGATCATTTTATCTCTTTTCCTTTTTAATAGCTTGTGCACCCCGAAAAAACCTCCTATGAAAAGTAGAGACCCTATCCCACTGAAAACACCTGTCCAATTTGCAAACATGTATGTGATCATTGTTAGAATTACCAATTTGGTTCAACGGAGCAAACTGGAAGTGTAACCTACCGAATTAAACCTATTAAAGTCTAGTTTTTATTGGTGAATGTTTCAGAGCATTTGGAGTTGAGTGCAGAAATCAGATACGAGTGCATTGGGGAAATGGGACATGTGCACAAAGTATTCAAAACATAAGTCTGGTGAGATTCCATTATAAAATCAATGGGTAATAGGAGAAGTAAAGATAACTAGTCTCCTCACTCTCATTGTGAGATAACACGCCCCCACACAGCGTTGCACTTGAACAAACCAAACAAACTAAACCAAACCAAACCAACCAATCAAGCAAACCAAGAGGGAACCCTTCAATCAATTAGATCGAACCAGCTCTGATAGCATAAAGATTTGGGGATGGAGAGAAAGGAAGAATTCTATTGATGCAAAGTGTTCATACAAGTCTCATAGGGAAGAATAAATAAAGAGAACTATAATTAATATACTCCCTCCGTCCAAGTTTATACTGCACAGAATTATTTCACGCTCTCCAATAAACATGTTTGACTGTAAATATGTATAGTTACGGACAATAATGTCACAAAAAAATGATAATTGGATACTACAAACATATGTTAGGACGAATGTAACTATATCTCACACGATAAAACTATTGTTCATATATCTATTTAAATATGCAGTCAAAGTTCGACATTTTTTACTAAAAAAAGAATATGTACAAAATAGGGTGGGACGTATATGAAAAGACAAAAAGACCATTAAGTAACTAGCTAAATATACTCCCTCTGGTTTCTTAACAATGACTTCTTTTTTTCTAAAAAAAATTCAAGGCATGTTTGACCACCGATAACTTTCATTTCATACAATAACGGAGAATCCAAAGACATCACATATGAAGTGCGTTATTGTATGCAATTAAAGTTATTAATGGTCAAACATGCCTTGAAATTTTTTACAGTTAAAGGGAACCAATGTTAAAATCCGAACGGGGAATAATGCTACTGTTCTATGTATAACATATTCTTGTTTTACACTGCTTTTGGGAAAGATGAAAATTTTGCAGACCATTTTGGAGTAGGTGCTGTGTCTACTCTACGCAAACCATAACAAACTATAGGGAAACGAAACATATCCCAAGGTGAATTAAAAATGGACTTACCGATAAGAGCTGGTTTGGTGTTGTTATTCTTCGGTTCTTGGGTCCTAACTTCAGAGATTCAGAAACAGGAAAGATGATGAGGATCAGACGATAGTAGTGATAATAATGTCTGAGATGTTAAACGAAAAATAAAGCGTACCGACGCCGCATGCCTGTTGCAGATATGGATTGAGGAATTCCGGGCGAACAGAGGGGTATTCACAAGTGGGGCACATATAAGTGATGACGCTTTGTCCCGAATCGGTGTCTAAATACCTCATTTCGTCGACGCAGGGATACATGGCCGTCGCTTCTCCCAATCCCAGGGTCCATGCTAGAACCACCGCCACAGTTTGGGACGTCAGGATCTCCGAGCTCGCCGGGGGCACCCATTTCTGGTCGGCCAAGAACGCCGACGAGCAATTTCGCCCGTTGAACCTCGAAGCAGTGAAGTCCATTCGGTAGTCAGTGAGGTAGAACGGAATATCCGCCTCACAGCAGCCCACTCCAAGGCAGCCGGGAGTGGTGGCGTTGAGTTCGCAGGTCGAGGTGCAGCCGGCGAGAACCCTCCCACCTGCCCGGGATCCGCCCATTACGGCGTTGCCGCACCCGAAAAGCATCATCCTGTTGTAATCTTTGGAGTATAAGAAAGGAGTTCCGGCGAGGTTCGACCCGTTCCAGCTTGCCAAGGCGGTGGAACCGCAGGAATTGCTTACCGGGAAGTTCACCGTCACGGTCTGGGTACTCAGAGACACGTTGAGCACCTCCATGTTGAGTTGGGTCAGGTACGGCTTGGAAGAAACGCAGGATACCGCGTAGGATTGGTTGATTGCGCAATTCGGACCGATCCCAAATGGGTAGGGGATTCGAACGTTGTTGCCACTGCAGGTATCGCTGCATCCGGGCTTTGCGAGTGATTGTGCTGCACTCAGATGCGTAGAAACATAAACGATGCTCCAAAAGGCTAGAATAAATGGTAAGTGTTTTGAATCCATTGAATGGTTGATAATGAGTTCTGCGTCTTTTGTTCGTACGTAAATTTGATGGAGAGGCAGAAGAATACAGGCCGGCTAAGGGGGCGGCTCAACCGGTGCCCAAATTTTTTATTATTAGTTAGTAAATATATAATTCAAAATTTTTGGGCCCCAAAATTTTTATCATTAATTAGTAGGTATTTTTATCATTAGTTAGAAAGATTTTGGGCCCCAAAATCTTTGGTAAAAATATTGAAAAGAAGCTATTAGGTAGAAACTATTTGTCTCACATCAATAGTTTTAGAAACTATTAGGTAGAAATTAATTATAAATAGGGTATCACTCCATCATTTCATTCAATGGTCAGCAAGCCCAAATTGAGGTCATTTAAGAATATGAAATCGAAAAATGGGCCTTCAAATAACCATTTTTAAGTTTAAAAATTTGCCTACTTATGAATTTTTGGTATGGGTAACAACAAACAAATGTCCAAACGTTCAAATTATTCGGTTACTCGATTCAATTCAATTTCAAACAAAAATCGAATTTTAAATTTGGTTATGATAATTCGAGTTATTTGTATTATTTGGGTTGGTTTTGGTTTTGGATCTTTTAGGGAAAAAACTGAATAAACCAACTTGAATAAATCGAACATCGATTAATCTAAATTTTAATAATTTTATATTAATATATTTAGAGGTCTCATTATTTATGTTGCACCGGACCTTCAAATTATCGGAACGGCCCTGAAAAAATATGTGTTCATAAGTTGAGTCAGATGGGTAGCACTAGCAGCAGCAATTATTGCAGTTCACTTGCAGCTGAAAATCAAAGCACGGAAGTGGTTACGTTGTTTACCACACAAGCTAGAGTCAAGTCTGAGTCAATTTGAGCGCTAATTACTTTTAGAGTAATGATAAAGTGAGTGAAAACTCATAGTGAATTCACACAGTGAATGATGTGGCAATATTGAAAAGATAAATGTATCCCTAATTAGTTACACATCTTTTAAGGAAGGTGATTAGTGATTTAGTCATTTACTAGCATCCACGTCATTCACTATGAATTTTCACTCTCCCTATCATCACTCAAAATAAAAATCATTTGAATGAAAAGAAAAGTTAAACCACCTGGTTTATGAAACACAAGAGGAACGGTGTCGTTTTTAGCAGGGGCACATGGTAGGCAAGGGATACTGGCCACAGGTGATCTGGACCGCTCCCACATAGCCGTTATACAATAAAATGCCCGATTCCAACCATTACCAAGCAGAGCTCCCCATACTTTTCAAAATCCGACCGTTGGACCTAGCCGTTAATTCTATTCTTCATCTCTTCTTCCCTTTTCTCATCTGGCCGACCCACATTCTCAACAAAAAATCTCTCTAAACTTTAGGTTCCGTGAACATACTCCCCGAA
>JAULKK010000006.1:10434598-10447437 GCA_032355705.1 Rubia peregrina
GGGCATAAGTTCATGATTCAAAACATCATAATTATAGCGAAATCAAACAATATGTTTCAGCTAAAATTTCTCCATCAGCTAAAATTTCTCCATCAAAATCATTATAAATTGTCTACAATAAAATTGTTAGATTCCTGGGTTGGTTAAAAGGATCTGCTTGATAATTACGATTAAAGGTGAAATATCTAATGTCGGATTTACAAGAAGAGGCCATGAAATAGCATGAGAAAAGACCATGGCTAGCAACAAATTTTGAGGTAACCATCCTCTGTTCCAACAAGGAAGAGCCGTGAGAATGGCAAAATACTTATACTCGACAGACTAGACATGTTCTTCGATTCTGCTCCGTCTGCCATGTACAGATGCTGAGGCGTTATCAAGTTCTCGCCATCTTCTTGCCACTGAGGTAACAGGAAAGAGGTTCAGTTCAGTTGTATGAGACGAATGTTAACATAAAATGGAGTACGGCACATGATTTTTCGTACCTCTTCTGAAGGCCTTGTTAAAGAAGAAAGCCCAATCCTGTTTCTAGCTATTGAAATAACATCTTGTCCCCAGATTGAGAATCCAGATACCCCATCTGTGTGACCTTTGAATGTGATAGGTTCTGACATGCTTTTTGCATAACTTCTACACTCAAAATAAAATGTGTAAGGACACAGCAAGCATACAAAAATAATGGAGCAAATGCAAATTGGTACTGTTCAACCACTAGCGAAGGGAGCAAATGCAAATTGATTACAGAAATCTTTTCATTTGCCATCCAGGTATGTGAATGAGTAAAATGTGTAGCAGGCAATTAATTGCATTTACCACAAGGGTTGCCCAAGTAATCATACTCAAACATTTAACATAATGCAGAGCTGTCGTGTTCAATTGAATGACACGGGTCGTGAATAGTAGTTACCTTCTCAGATCCCATATTCGCAGGGTTTTGTCGAGAGAACTTGAAACAAGCAAATGGTCATTTGGTGCAGCTAGCTGCAGTGATTGAATACACATGAGTTATCTGCCTTTTCACTGATAAGAACCCAAAATCTAAATCTATAGCTACCTCTGTCACATATCCATCATGAGCTTGCCACGAAGCAACTATATCTCCGCTCCTTGAATCAAACAGTGTACAGTGACCAGAACTCAGGCCTGCTGCAATCCATGAAGGGGCACCTTCAGCTTGTAGTTTACTTGAACCAGATGAGCATATGGATGACACCAAGGAAGGGAAATGGGACTCGTTACTTCTCCAGAGATGAAGTTTCTGACCACGGTTGACATCAATAAATCTGCCAATCATAAGTACGAAAGTATTGAGAGATATATTTTTTATCCTTCTGATACTCAAGCTAGGATGCAATTCATCTTTGGAATTCAGACATTACCTGAGAGATCCATTGCCAGCACCTACAATAAGCATTTCACTAGATTGTGAAAAATGCATACAAGTGTAGAAGCTCCCGTCAAAAGCATTGTTCAAAACTCCAACAGATGATGGATGGTAATGGAGTGCATCACCTTCTTCTCTGTCAACCTTTGAAGGATGCAATGGGTTTACGAAATGTGCAGAATTTGTGGAGAATTCAGAAAATATGGCTATCATTTTCCCCGTTTGACTGTTCCAAACATGTACTGTCCCATCACACGATGCTACTCTTCCCAGTGAGGTTAAAATGCAAATATCATTTACAACCTAATAATCCAACAGATATTACAGTACATCAGAAGCTATTTCATATGCTTACTACCAGATGTCAGATTTGGTATGAGCAGCAAACTAACCTAAATAATGATGAGAACAAAAACCAAGAGAATGTTTCAATGAATAAAAACTGCTTATCAGCAAACATATTGCTTGCACAGATACTTCCATGGAGGATGGCAGCATGATTGTCGACATGATAGCCCTTAAATACAGGTCTGTCTTTCAATCACTTAATCAAGTGCATTAAAGGAATGTCATCTACTCACCTGAATTTTGAGATTCCACTAAGGTCATCTAAAAGACATAATTTATGGTACTACTGGAAAATCATCTGTTAGTACCAAGCATGGGAGAGGTAATTTGCTAGTATTACTTTAGACAAGCTGCTCCATATATATATATATATATATATGCTATATACAGGTCCATATTCACATTCCTGAATAATATATGTAACTAGAGGATGAGAAATATACTTAACGAACATAATTGAAAGAACTTTGATGTCAAAAGCATAAAGCTGGTATCTGATTTAAGAAATAGGGGCAAATTACCTCCTCATGGCCATGATAGCCAGATACACAATCAACTCTTGATAACTCCCACTTCTGTACTGTTCCTTTGAATCCCTGCCCAACCCCTGCAGTGAAAACTGTACATTCATCTTCACAAACAGCAAATGATCGCAAAGCTCCATGGTGTGCTCGAACAGAGTGCACGACAGAGGCTCTAATCTTCCATGGAAATTCATCTTTTGGACCACTTGCACGGCCAAAAAAATCTAGCCCTTCCGAGCTAGATGAAGGGCCAGTAAACCAGCACCAGGGTTCATACTTCCCAATATTTGAGCTGGCTGCATCCCTTGTATCTGATGTTTGATGACGATCAGCCAAAGGTTTATGCAATTTTAAATTTCTAGCTCCTTTCTTCCCTTGTCTCTGAGGGATTGACCAACCGACTCCATTCAGCAGCATTTTAGCAGGTACATAATCAGAGGTGCTGCTCTTACTAAAAGAAGAATTTCTGGCATTTGCAGTTTCTATGCTACTCTGAGATGACTCTCCTGTGTATTCCCACTGAATGAGATAGCTTTAGATAATATGGCAACAACTATAAAGAGAAACTAAGGAAAAGCATTTTCTAAAATAAGCCTGAGTGACATCTCCAATTTAAACAAACTTTGCCAAAACTAAAAGGAGATCAGAATACTGATAAGATTTTGACTTCACTAGGAGTATTTTTTTTAATTATTTCATCCTCATGAATTACCAAGTAAATCTTAGGACTGGCTTGAAGAAAATATCTAGGAATTTTGAAGGACATAATGCTCATATAAGGAAACCACATCAACTGAAAGAGGCTGCCAATATCTGGGCCTTTAACTCAAACTACAACAAAGTATTTTAGTAGATATTCCCATCATGTACATTCACAAAAGTCGTTTAATACAATATCTTCACAATCAAATAAAGAAATTGAAGTACATAATGTTCATATAAGAAAACCACATCAACTGAAACAGGCTCGAAATATGGAATATACAAACAGAGAGATAAAAGTCAATTATATTCGGGCTCCTACCTAACTCAGACCACCACAAAGTATTTTATTAGATATTCCTGTCATGTATATCCATAAAAGCCATTTGATACAATCTCTTCACAATCAAATAAAGAAATTGAAGTAGGAACTTCAAGTATTTTGTAAGTGAAAACTCCAAACATCTTGGTGCATACAACAGTTTGGATTATCACTCTTTGGATAGAAAGGCAGACTATATTGTGAAGCATGAAGGGACATACCTTCCAATTGTAGTGGCGCAGGAGAAGCTGCTCGAGAAGCAGCCATGTTGCACAACACTGGCGGAGTTTCTGTATGCCAAGAAGAGATGCAAATGATGGATAAAGAAACAACCTGCAAATTAAGGTTGCAGAAGTTTGCTTGAATCAGGCAAATCATTAAAGTAATTTTAATGACAAAGGGTATAGGAACTCACACAAGGTCCATGTGATTTCCATTACAATCCTCTTCTAGCATTTTACCCATGGATCTCTTCGGGGTCCCAACAGACATGCTAGAAGCACTGAGACTTTCCTGAGAGTAAGCAAGCTCATCAAACAACACTTTAAGTTTTGGCAGGACATGCAACTCAGTAAACTCTGGTCCAATCTGCTCACATGCTGCAAGGAATCTTGTTGCAGCAGCCTGGAAGGTGTTGCAATGGCAGTATCATAAGAAACTTTATAGTCAGCAGAGTACATGACACGATCAAATGACAAACAAGGTTACCAAACAAGCCTCTAAACATTAACCGAGTAGATTGAGCTTCTCAGGAACAACTTATTTATTGGGGCAAAACTAAATTTACAAGCATACAAGATAGGCAAGGAATAGAAGAGACAAAATGTATGTATCAGATCATCCAACATTGCCAAATAATGGAAATATGAAAGACAATATCAAAATTTGGAACACCTGAAGTACTGAAGCACCAACATTAGCATGCATGATGATGTCAACATAGAGACAACCTCCATCCTGCATAATTACAAAAGAAAGATCACAGGAATATTGAAGAGTCGAAGTACACAAAACCAAAACATAGTGGAGGCTCATACCTCAACCAACTCCTTAACAATTGTTTCCTTTGACAAGTGTGCAACAAGGCCATCTAATATAGTAAGGCAATTTATCAATGCTAAGGTGATCGAACTCTGAATAAGTTCAGGTTTATTTACAGATGAATTATTGATGCAAGACCGCACAAGATTCTTTAACAGTGGTAGAATCTGTTTGACAATAAAATTCTCTCCCAATAGACATCCTGAAAATCAACAAGGTGAGGGATTAGCTGAGCTTTTAATTCCTGGAAACTACACCAGATTGTCACTCTGTAGAATCAAAATTACCAATTCTAACCACGGCATCAATTCCATCATCACATAGTCCTTTGCCCAAATAATGAATGAGAGGCAGAATTATCTGGAAACAGAACTTGATATGAGCATGTCGTGACATGAAAATGGGAATGAGAATAAGAGAGAAATGAAAGGGCGAAGCCTGAAGTAGTTAACCTGATATACAGTAATTGGAACACCAAGCTCTTCACAAGAGTCAACCAGCAACACAGAAGCAGCAGCAGCAGAACTCTTGTTCGAAGAAACAAACAAATTTGATAATACTGCAGGGTGAACAGCCTCCAGATACGCTTGTTTACCAACCTGGTTCCACATTTCTAGCACAAACGAGCCTTGAAGAAGAGAAACCTTCAAACGGGAATACGTAGTAGCCTGCAGAGGAGGAAGACATTAGGGGACCAAATCTCTCTGAGAAAGAAGAAAAAACAGGGCGTACACAAGCACCCTTCTATATAAAAAGTTTACAACTAGCCTGCAAAATCTTTTGAATCGCTGGCAGAACAAGATTCTTAATTGCTTCCGGATTTAAGCACTTTACAAGCTCATTCAGTAGCATGTAAGCCCATTCAGCTTCAGTATCAGACAAGGTAGTCTGCACAAGAGGCAAGCAGTGGGAAGCACAAACTTCAGCTGCAAAAGATCTCATTAGCCTTAAAGCTCCTTGTTTAGCAAAAGTTGCAGCGTAACGAAGGCGAGACTCATCTTTTCCCAGGAGCTGAAGTGGAGCAAGAAACAAATATGATGACTTGACCGTTCCTGGGAAGAATGGAGATTCCAGGAGGCATTTCACAGAAGGTCTCCTGATTGACAAAAACAAACGAAGTTCAATACAAAATATTTTGGTTTGTTTTGCATATGATCTTCTGATTAAATGATGTTAATTTAGTAACCCTAACAACTTTTTTGACCACTGGCATGAATAGTCTTCCGAATTAAAGAGATGTAGGGGGCTGGGGTGAGGTGGATCTTTGAACAGTTGTATAGGGACAAAGAACACGACCTCTTCCAATTTTTCTGAATGCATGTACTAACTAGTACTTCTATCTGAGGAGGAAGATGCTTAAATCAAACTTGGTAAAACATCACTCTCCAAGTACGTAACTAATGTGTTAGGATTGAAAAGTGGCCTGTTCAGGTAGAGTTCTGCTAAGAGACAGCCAACTGCAAAGATATCATCGGCAACATCTTCAGATATATCTGTCAAAGAATGCTTTTGCTCCCAGACCAGAATATCTTGATAATTGATATTGTCATCATCCACTTCAATGTTCTCAATAAGATACTTTGCATCAATTTTTTATTTTACCCCAAAGTAGATTCCGTGAGCAGCTTCTCTATTTGGTGAAATCTTACACTGAGGCTCTTCCAAATTGGAGTTCTCATCCAAATGATTATATAAATGGGAGTCATAGATAGGACTTAAATGCTCAACATGATCACAAAATGATGCAGCTTCCTCCAAATGATGCAGGGCAATCATCTCTATGGTTTGGCTTTTAGTAGTGTCACTCACTTGGCAATGTGTAACTAAGTCATTGTTGGTCCTTGTAAGAAACTTACGAGCTGGGTGTGGCTTAGAGAAGAGTTGACGTCGCCCTGCTGACCTTAGTACCGAGGATGCTGCTGGGGGTAACATCACATTTTTGGCATCTACAGCTGCTTGACCTGACATTTTATAACCAAAGGTGATGTCAATCCAAAGATGAAGTTGGGATGAAACAAGATTACTCTCTAACGCATCCCTATGCAGCTTAATGAATTCTTCGGGAGAATGAGCCCATGGAGGTACAGACAAATCTGACATGCCAGAATGCATAGAGTAAAATATCCGTGGATCACAATAAAATTCTGGAATGCACTCATCAGGGGTCCATTGATAGAGCCTTTGCATTGTAGAAGGATATTCATTTGGTTCATAGACAGAACGAACAGCCATCTTTAGAACATTCAAAGGTAGTCGTCTTGCTTTATAGCTGCAGACAGCAAGCTCAGAGAGGCATTCATCTGATATGTGATGTGGGATTTCAGATGTTGAATATGTGAAGTCTAGCTGCTCGTCCCCTTTAGCCAATCGCCACTTGCTCTTGCTTAAGTCTCTCCACCCAAGTACAGTATTTCCATCAGGTTTTACACTAAAATCCACAACCCACGGCATAACTGTGTAGAAGGTGTGATCACCCCACCTTCTCCCAGCTAATTTATTTAAGATAAGAAGATACTCAAAATTACTTGACTCCCCATTATACCAACGATAGAAACTCGACTGCCAGTCCATGGGTTGATAAAGCTTTGAGTCAGAAAATAACTTGAGACATGCAGCCCTTGGAAGAGCAATTTCTACCCATGGAAGAATAGAAAGTCTCTACTTTTGAATTTAACTTAGGGCTTCGGATATCAATATCGTCGATGCGCAGCCAGTACCAGGACAAATCAGTCAACATAATACTTGAAGGCCCCACATTACCGTGGGCTATTCCCATACCATGCATATAAGATAATGCGGAGAGTAACTGGTAAATTAAGAACCTAATATGCCAATCAGACTTGAAAGAACCAGGACTGTAATAAAGAATATTTTCCAAAGTATAAGGAGTTTTAGCAAGAACTAAATTGACGTGACTGGATGTCCTCAGCATTCCCAATATAGGAGCTATATTTGGATGCCTAACACAGCCAGGAAAAGTAATGTCACTGAAGGATGGTACTCCAAGTAAGCTAAGAAAGTTTGTGGCATCTCTCCCAGCAGGTTTTCCTTCTATTAAGAGACAAAGTGAGAGCAAAATGTGATCTTCCAGAGCCCCAGAAGAAAATTCAGACGCAATTCCTTGAAATAATTCATAGGAAGAAATGCCAAGATGAGCATTTGGAGCCAAGGCAGTGATTGTCCTAAAGCAAGAATACCAACCAGAAAATTTACAAGTCGAGTTTTGTGACCCTAATCCACAGGGACTTGCTTTACCATTTGAATAATACTGATACTGGGTATGTTTACAATGATCTAACGTAGCACTTTTATGACCTGGAATTCCAGCACTGACCTCTGCTTGATCTTTGCAACCACCATCCTCAGTTCTGCTACCTTCAGATTCATCTAGACAGCATTCATCTCTGTAGAAAAGAAAGTATGGCTCATATTCTCATCATTCACAACATGATAACAGCGGAAGCACAAAGACATTTGCTGATCCTTAATGCTAAGAACCATCAATTTTTCTAGTATAAAACACACACGAAAAAATCATTGCAATTTGTGGGTAAGCAATTGGAGATCCTAATGCTTGAGTGTGTAATTTATAGAGTGAAAATAAGATTCCTCACTTTGCTTCAACAATTTATACTTTTGCAACCTGTAGAACTAATTAAGGTCATTACCTCAAACTACATGCTCCGTTCATCCCAAAGTAGGACTATTACTTAATATTTGCAGTTATCATTAGCAAACTTTTTAACTACAAATTTGACTGATGTATAGGTAAAAATAGTGCTCCCTCCATCTCAACTAAAACTGCAATTTGATTATTCATTCGGTCAAAATTGCCTTTCTTTGATTATACAATTCAGATAAACGGGCAAGAATATAATCACGCCAGGCTTCGATAGAATCGTCATATTGAATACTCCCTCCGTCCCAGAATAATGTTCCTAATTTTTGGTCAATTTCCCCAACCAATAACTTTAGTTACATATACTAACAATATATAAAAATGTGATCTTCAGAAAATGAATGTTGCAAGGAATCTAACAATATATCACATGATGATATTGTAACCTATATACTACTTGAAATTTATGGTCAAACATGGCTTGAGAAAGTTGACAAAAAATTATGAACTTTATTCTGGACGGAGGTAGTACTTCAGAATATCTAATTTTCATAGTTTTAAATTATCCTTAACAGAAGGTATCAAGGTTTCAAGTCAGAGTCAAAGTGCGCAGTTTCAGCTGCTGCGATCACAAACTTTTCATGATTGCTAGTTACATATAATTGGAGACATTAAATGTGTTTATCAGAGACAGTGAAACACAGGTAAAAAGAGACAGTAGAGTACATGTAATTGGAGAAGCAGTGATGTTGGGAGTTGGGAATGTAGGCCAGTATAAACTGGGCGGGTGAACTCGGAAGCTGCGCCATGAAAATTGGGTGTGAGAATTGAGTTTGAGTTAGCGGGAAAGTAAAGTATGGAATGGGGGAGAATACCTGAACAACCGCAGAGGAGGCAAAAGGGAGGGCGGATTCACCGGAGATTCCATACAAAACGGTGACACTCTGCCGCTCTCCTGATGACGAGAAGTCAGATTGGATTCGTTTCTCAAGACACTCCAGCATGCAAAACCAATGCCCTTCCTCCATTTCCAATCATTCACTCGGAACACGATCCTTCGGTTTAAACTGCTCTGCTCTCGCCTCTCTGTCTATGAAGTTCACGAGCAATAATTAAGCAAAATCAATTGACAGCAATATTAAAAACACGGAATTCATATGAAGTTACGGGGTTATCATGATTTATTCTAGTTTGGTCGAGTTTTTAAACTTCGGGCCTTATAAGCAAAATATTATTTATTATTTGGTAAAGAGTATAAAAAAGTTTATTTTAAAATTAGAAGCTATTTTTTGAGAAAAATATAAGCTATTTTTAGGGTAAGTGCAAATATAACACTAGATGATAAAGAAAAGTGCAAAATTACCCATTATAAAAATTTAAGTCAAAATTTGATGAAATATCATTTCAGTCCCTCGAGAGAGAAAAATATAATAAAATGAATTTACTATTGACAAAGTCTTGTATAAGACGGTCCCACAGCGAGACCAGAGATTAAACTGTAAAGAATTCAACGCGGGGTTTTTAATTGAAGTTTTAAAAGTTTAGGGGCTAGGTGTGTAATCTAGTTAATTTACATTTAAGTCCAGGTATAAATATTAATATTTCATCTTCTTCTCTCACATCTCTCTCCATTTTTTCTGAACCGCTCTGCTTCTCTCTTCTTTTCTCCCTGAGCTGTAGATTCCAACCACTCCTCTCCTTTGATTCGACCGCTCTTTTCTCAATTTTCTTCTATATATCTTGCGTACAATGATTCACGATGAATGGAGGGAAGTTGCGCTTCATTTTGCCGGCTTTGGCTTTGATTTCCAGCGATCTAACACAAATTGACCTTCGTTTTATGTTTATCTTCGCAGGTAATGTCTTCGCTATGATTTTTTATGCATATTTTGTTTTTTTTCCAATTTTTGTTTACTTTCTTTGGTTCATGTCATATTCTAGGGTTTGTGTAGGTTATAATTAGTAACATTTGGGGATTTCTCTTTTTTTTTGTATTTTATGAGTTTTTCTTACGGATTTGTGCAATATTTGTGTTGCTGCTACTGTTTCTTAGATGTTTAAGAAGACTTGCCTCATTGTTGCTGCAATCGAGAAGGGAGGAGGATTTGTAAGTTTTCTTAAATTTCAACAGTGATGTTTTAGATACAGTTATTGATATTTCTCATTTTTAGTTTGATGTTTCATGTTTTAGGCTTTAAGTATTGTTATCTTTGTTGGTGTGATGTTTTAATTTCAGTGTTTTTGCTTGTGGTGTTTTCATGCTTAAGTGTGCAATTAATGTTCAGTTTTGATTGGGTGTGATATCTTAGGGTTTTGTTACGATTTGTGCTAATTCTTGTGTTGTTGCTGTTTCTTAGATGTCTAAGAACGCTTTCCCACTTTTGCTGTAATCGAGAAGGAAGGAGAATCTATAAATTTTGTTATTTTGCAGATGTGATATTTTAGATATTGTTGTTGATGTTTCTGGTTTTCTGTTTGATGTTTAGGTTTTAAGTGTTGTTATCTGTGTAGGTGTGATGTTTTAATTTCGGTATTTGATGCTTGTAGTGTTTTAAGTGTGCAATTGATGTTCAATTTTGTTGTTTTGATTGGGAAAAATATAAGTTATTTTTGGGGGAAAGTGCAAATATAACACTAGATGACAAAGAAAAGTGCAAAATTACCCATTATGGAAAATTTAAGTCAAAATTTGATGAAATATCATTTTTGCCCCTCGAGAGAAAAATATATAATAAAATGAATGTACTATTGACAAAGTCTTGTATAAGACAGTATCACAGCGAGACCGGGGATTAAATTGTAAAGAATTCAACGCAGGGGTTAAATTGTGAAAACCGCATGGGCAGTGCCCGCGCGCTGGACCATGCGCGCCAGCACCCAAGTCTCCGCGCTAGGGATCCAGCCCGCACTCGTTTTCCTTCCCGGGTGTCCCAGTCGTCGCGCCAGCTCCGCCCGGACCGTCCAACCTAGCTCGCAGCCTGCACGACTGATGCGTGCCAGGTTCACATGTTGACCATTTTTCTCACCAACTTTTGTACTATAAATACCCCTTATCTTATCTTCATTCCAACCTTTTTGCTTGGCCGAAAATCCACTTCCTTAAACCCTAGTTCTTCATTTCTCTTCTTTTTCTCTCTCTTTGTTTATGTATGAATTTTTCCATGAGTGTTAGTATGATTTTTATTAGCTAAACTCATCACTTGGGAGCAATTGTTTGAAGCTTCCTAACCCATGTAGTAAGACTCTATTTTTACTCTATCTTGAGAATTGATGGTGAAGTATTTATTGTGCCATTAATGTTTTTTTTACTTCATTTATGTTATTGGTTGTTTGAGAATATGAAATGTTTGTATAATTAAGTACTAGAAGTGCTAGGAAAGTGTACAATTTATTCTCACCTTTGACATGAAAATCCAAGAACATGGAATTAGAACTTCTTGTTGGTAAATGATGTTAATCTTTCTAGATGAGTATGTTAATGTTGTTTGTTATCATATTTGTCCTAAGGTAGAAATGAAAGATTGAATCTTGAATGTTATTTGTTCTAGGTTTAGTCTAATAAATGCTTTGTTTGGTTATATGGCTAGGCATTTGGTTTAATGCTTGTATTTGTTATCAAATTTATGGTTCTTAGTAAATAATGTCATTGATGAAATACCTTCAGGCGTTGTCTGTCTAAAGTGCTAATCAATGAGGTTTGCAAATGGACGTTGAACGTCTTTGAAAATTACTAACTAAGAAGAAATGAATGTTGATCTTCAAATAGAAGTGATAACATTCCCCATATGCAATTAATGTGAAGGAATGAGTGGATGAGTCTAGGATCTATAAGTGGTTTTGAAGTGGAAATCAATTGCCCCCAAGGATTTCTTAATTGTGATTTTACCATCTTTTTAGTAGCTTCTTGTATGATAGCATAATTAGTTTACTTTGTTAGTTGTGTCGTCTTTCAATTCATACCTAGAAAAAAATCAACCAAACCCCACCCCTCTTTACATGCTTACATATATATGTGTGTGTGTGTGTGTGTGTGTGTGGGTGGGTTCAGGTGAGGACACCACTTAATGTGAGAACACTCATTTATGTGAGGACAAATCTTAGCCACAGAAATATTTTGATCAATGGCTGCAGTTTGGTTACTGCAGACCATAAATAATATGCGGAGATAAAACTGAAACGACATTAACTTGATTCCCATACTAAATAATATGCTATTCTAAATTCTATCTTTCTCGCTAGGCATTCTGTTTTTCATTTGCACACTCAGTTGCTTGCTTTCATATCGCAAATAGTATAGAAACTCTATTGTGGATTACACAACTTGCTTCCTCCATTAATTTGATGAGCTAAAGCACTCTTGGATTTTCCTCCTTTAATTTCATATCCCAAATAGTGTATATATATATTGACTCAAATAATTTGGTGCTTAGAGTAAAATTTATAGGTGCTTCAATTATTACTTGTAAGTGCTTCAGATGTAACTAGTAAGCGTTTCTTTTTTAACTTACGTGTGTTACAAAAATAACTTGGTGCTTAGCGTATAATTCATAGGTTCTTCAATCATTACTTGCAAGTGCTTCAAATGTAATGTTTCTTTTATAAATTGTGTGCTATAAAAAATAATTTGGTGCTTGTAGTACAACTCATAGATACTTTAATTAATGGTTGTAAGTGCTACAAATGTAAGTTGTAGGTTCTTATTTTATAACTTGTGTGTTATGAAAACAACTTGGTACTTAGAGTACAACTTATAGGTGCTTCAATTGTTGCTTGTAAGTGCTTCAGATGTAATTAGTAGGTGTTTATTTTATAACTTGTGCTACGAAAATGAATTGGGGCTTATAGTATACGTCATAAGTGCTTCAATTGTTTCTTGTAAGTGCTTCAGATGTAACTAGT
>JAULKK010000006.1:10461460-10471872 GCA_032355705.1 Rubia peregrina
TGATATTAGAGTCTATATACTAATTGAAATTTATGGTCAAACATGGTCTGAGAAAGTTGACCAAAAAATATGCCAAAACTGGTGGGACAGAGAGAGTATTTATTTCAATACAAGTTGCACTTGTTAGTATACTGTATGTATTAGTTAATTATACCGTGCCTCAGATTTTATTTCTTATTGACCGTAAGTTTTTAAAGTTTTTCATATATTATAATTTAATGTCTGATAGCTACTGATTGTTATAGTGTGCATTAGTTTAGTTATGTTGTTCATGTATTATTTTTAAAACTATGAATTTGTTATTAGTAATTTTATTCTTCTAATTTGATAGCATTTTTTTCATTACAAGTTGCATATGTTAGTATACTTTATGCATTAGTTAGTTATACTATGTGTGTGTCTCAGGTTATATATTTCTTTGGTACTGTTAGTTTTATAAAATTTTCATATGTTGGATAAATGATTAATAAGTTATGCATATATTGTTTTTGACTGTGTGGTATATGATTTTTTAGCTATTCTTGAAGGTGGTCAACCTTTCTTTCAAAAGGTAGAACCTGAGAGAGTCGAAAGTGATTGTATTTTTTTTATGTATTACATTTGTTTATTTATTTTGAGTTCTTCTATATCTAAATTTGTTATGTTGTTTAGGTATAATATATCGGTTAGGAAATTTAAAAAAATGAACGATGAGCCTTCTCTTCTGAATGAGCTGAAGAAGATTCGTCTATCTTATGCTTCTGGAGGTTGATTTATTTCCTTTATATGTTGTATTTCATTTATGTGACTATGCCTGGGTTTTTTAATATGTGTTTATACTGTTTATGTTTTTAATTTGTTGTGTAGTTGTTGCATTGGCACGTAGGTCAACTAGAATAGGTGGTGTTGCTACTTCAGAGGTTCTAGTTGTTGTTGTTCCTAAGGAGGCAAAGAAGAAAAGGATGAAAGTTACTATAAAGAAGCTGGAGGATGGTGACGGTGGATTAACTCGGGATTTTGACTATGACACTTTGCTAAGTGATGTTATTCGAATGAGTAGAGAGTCAACTGGTGTTGATAACAATGTTGAAGGTGGATGTTTAGAGGTTGGTGAGGGTTTTAAAGGTATTGAGGGTGGGGATTCATTGGATGATCAGGTGGGTGGTGAGGATGAGGGTTCTATGGTAGTTGGGGTAGTTAAGGAAATTGTTAATGAGGTTATAGATTCCATGATTGAAAATGTTACTGCTAGTGGTGAAGGGGTTGGAGTTGCTGATGAAAGGTTTTCCAGTGTAGGCTCAGCTGGTGTTGAAGGTGGTTCTAGTGGTGTTGAGGTTGTTGAGGGTGTTGTGGAGAAACATTCTTTAGAAAAAGATAATGTTGATGCATTCGTTGAGTAATGTTTTGGTGATTTGAGTGACTTAAATAGGAATAAGAGTGAGAATGATGTACCTTATCTGGCCATTTCATTTGAAGGATGGAAGGAAATGTCCCCAGTTGGTAAGAGAGAAAAAAAAAGTGTCTGTAACTCCGAAGCAGAAGTCCCCAACTGGTAAGTCGAACAAGAAGGGGAAGGAAGTTTTTGGTTAGTCCCCTGCTGATCAGTTGAAGAAGAAGGAAAAGGAAGTAGTTTTTAAGTCTCTTACTGGAGTGGTGAAGAAGAAAAAGAAGCAAGATGGTGGTAAGTCTAGTGACAAGCTGAAGGTGAAGTCAAAGAAACCTAATGTTAACATTGGTAAAAAATCTGGCATGAAAAGGAAAAAATGGACAGTATTATTTGTGGAGCATCAGCTTATGGAAATGGTTTCGGTTGAGGAAGGTGTTGTTGCTGAGGGAAGACCTACCAAACAACAGCATAATTGTCCAAAGAAGCAGGTTGTTAACTTGTTGATGAGGAGGGCAACGGGTAAGTTTTTTTCTTTTTTTGTGGTATTCTTTTAATATATTATAACCTGTTATTTATACTTTGTATATCTTCAGCTTTATTTTCTTACATGTTGATAAAAAGCTATATTTTGTTCCCACATGTTGTATATGTCAATATTCATAGTTTATTTGTTACTTATTCCTAGTTAAATGTTCTTTTAAAAAAATTGTTTGTCTTGAATGTTATTTAAGAAACTATATTTATTTTATTAAATGTTGCATATGTTAATATTCATGATGTCCTAAATAAATATATCATGTGTGACGAGTTATTGTTTCAAATTTTGTCTTTGTTTATTAGATTTTAACTTACCTTTTGCATATATTATTATCCTGAATTTATTAGTAATTTTTTAAAACATTTATACTTCCTTTGAAGCTGAAGTCTGTAATCAGCTCCCTCAGTCCGGAGCAGAAGAATGATGTTGAAGAAATAGATTTTGAAGGGCTTCTTCAGTTTGACATTTCATCTCTCCCCGTTGAAATCAATCCTTGGCAAGTTGACAGGTTTGATCTCGTGGGTTGTGTTTAAGAAATAGCTAGCTACAGGTATATTATTAGCACTGATGATGTGTACGATATATTTTGCATCGACTAAATTGTTCTTTGGTCCTTAACATAGCATCTTATATCATCTTTTGGTCCCCGGGACCAAAACCATGTTCTTTCAGTACCCCACAAATTTAAAATGAAATTTTTGGTCACCAAAATCAGATTTCGGGTGATTTTCAAGAAGACCAAATTATTTTTTGATCCATAACATAGCATCTTATACCATATTTTGGTCCCCAAAAATCACACGTAATCTGGTTTTGGGGACCAAAAATTTTATTTTGAATTTGTGGGGTACTGAAAGGACGTGATTTTGGTCTCGGAGACCAAAAGATGGTATAAGATGCTATGTTAGGGACTAAAAAATTAATTTAGTCTTTTGAATCCTAAGATTATGGGATGTCCTGTGGTTTTGTTAAGAACAACGGGGGGTGTCTAAGGATGTTGATATTAGAGATAGATTGAAATATGGGTTTAGTGCTAATAAATATGGCAACATCACTCACATAAATATTTTTGTAGAGATGATAAAACTGAGTAGTGGTGATGATCCATTTAAAAGGTACTTTGTTATGTATATGATTTGTACTTTCTTGGCCCCGACTACGAGAAATATGGTAGATATGAAGATTGTGGGTGCTTTAGAAAATGTTTGAACCATTAAGCATCTTGATTAGTGTGGTTTAGTGCTGGATCATTTATGTGAGGGTGTTGGTAGGTTTAAATCCGGTAGAAAAATTGTGTTTTCTGTTAGTAGTTGTGTGTTTGTTCTGTTGCTAACATACATTTATAGGTTTCCATTCAGAGGTCAGTCTAGCCCTATTATATTGCCACTGTTATGCATTGGTCGGACAAATATTTGTTGAAGAGGGTTCATTTTCTTGAGAAAATGGGGTATGATAAAGGAGTTGTGGTTGATGGTGGGTATCCTTTGAGCAAGGATGGCAGGCACAAAGAGAAAAGTAGGAGCCATGGATCTGAGGGAATTCATAATGAGAATATTGATTCTGAGTGGCTTCCAACTCTGACTATTGCATCTGATGGCGTTGTTTTGGAGCCAAGAATCATTTCATGTCACATTTCAAGTGGTCTGATGACCAATGGGGCTATTGATAATGCTGCCAGTAATATAAGTTTTGTTTTACCCATTTTTTGTTTTTCTGATACTTTTTTAAAATTAGTGCATGTTGCTTTAAAACTTATGACAATTATAATTAGACTAATGCAATTTGTAGTTCACATTATTTTTTAATAGTTTCTGATTTATAGTTAGACTAATGCAATTTGTAGTTCATATTATTTTTTTAATAGTTTCTGATTGTTTGTTGGACTGATTTTTGTACTTTTTCTGAGCCTGTTCATAGGGTCTATCTTTTTTCAAACGAGACATGGAGGTTATTAGGCAAGTTGTGGTGCATAATCTTGAGAAAGAAAATGCCGGTGACGTTGTACAACCACGACCACAATAAGAAGGTGCAAATGAAGATCCCGAGCATGTCATAACCACATGGGAAGTTATGGAAGACCTGAAGACACATGAGTTGGTTGATAGGATGGTTGAAGAATTTATGAGGAGAACCCATTCCTAGATTCCTTCATTCTCCCTTGGGATTGATGGACTTGACGATTGTAGCTTTGATGTTTATATCTTTGAATTGTTTTTGGATGATTTTTAATCCGCTTATTTTGAGACTGGTTGTGTTATGGCTGATAGCTAAAGTGACTTTGAAACGATGTTTTAGGATTTTTATGGCTGAAGGTTGTATGAAACAAATGCATGTTGAATGTTAAGAAGAACTATTTGTATAATTTTTAATACTAAGTTTCATTTTGGTTATGTTACGTGGTTCATTGCAATGATTTGCTGAGCTTTTAGGAAAACAAATGCAATTGATAGGTTAATAAATTGTAGTTGTAAACCAATTAATTCTATATGTATTCAATGATTTCATATCGCTAAAATTGTGTGAAACAAATGCAAGTCACTTAACAAATGTTGGTTTTTGGGCAAGTAAAACAAATGAAAGTCCTAAATTAATAAGTTCTAGTTGTAAGCCAACAAATACAATTTGTTAGCTATGATATTCAGTGTACACAATCTTTTAAGTTAATAACTAAAAAATACAAGATATAGTGTCTTTACATCTAAACAATCCTACTTTTATAGTGTCTTTACATCTAGTATTTTTGTGCCAAATTCATTAGTTTTTTTCCTTGGTTTTTTCTTTTCCAAACCTTATTTCAGCCTTTTTCCTCTTCCTTTTGTCTTCACTTGGGCTGGATCAAGTACCTTAGGTGCACTTGTTATTGTGGAGTTGCATTGGCTAGTTGTGATTGATTGTTCAATGACATTGGTCTTTGAAGCCAACATTTCTTCTATTCTTGCTGAACACTTGTCAAGCGTTTCTTCAAGATTTCTTCTAGTTTCTGAGTTTCTTTCACTTTTAAGTACTAGATTGTAGCATTTGCAGGACATATGATTCCGCCATGAAACTACACCATTGAAGTTTTCTAATTATTGTTTTCCTTGCCCAAGAACCTTGTCTCATATTTCTATTTTGGCCTTTTTTGTCCATCCTTTGAGAATGTACTTCTCTGGCATTTAAATGATAGAGTTGAGGTGCAATGTTCTAACAATCTGAAAGCACGGCATACCTGACACTTCAAATAATTTGCATTTCCATTGTACTTCAACTAGTCCGTCTTCATTTTTATACTCAACTGTCTCATATCTAGATTCATCATGTTCTAGGCTGACTTCATATTTCCTTGACGGTGGTTCTGAGAGCACTTCCTTGACTTTAGTTTCCAATGCAAGTGTGTAAACATTTGCAGTACGTTTAACCAAACTTGTACAGGTCCAGTAGTTGAGAAACAAATGCATATTTAGGTCCACAATTTTGGGTTCTATGAAAATTAATAATTATTGGTATTAAATAATTTAATGCAAATATACCTGTTTTTTTCTTCAAAATTTGGTTTTGCTTTTGCACGTGTAGTTTCCATGTCTGCTTCATCTCTCCTCCACTTTTTAATTGTTTGGTTGAAGAGCTCAAAGATGTGAGTGAGTGTAGTTATTTTGTTTGCACTGAAGCATAGGGCGTGGTTGGTACTTTCGCTCCGTTGTGATGATAGAATATTTGCAGAAAAGATATCTTTACTGAATGTTATGCTCCATTTCTCACGAATACCGTATAGCCGTTGAAACCATGTATTATTTTTCAGGTTGTAGTTGGCAATCATTGAGTTCCATTTCTCTTTAAATTCAGCTGGATCACCACATCCTTTCACACAATAGTCTAAATTGTTTTTAAACAATACATATTTATTCAATTTTCCATGATGTCGTATTTCATTTTGTTTTATGTGCCATATGCACAATCTGTGTTTTGTGTTCTTGAAGACCTGAAAGTTGTACACATAAATGAAAGTTGATTAATACATGAATTTTTAAGTAACTAATTTGTCATATAACATTAGTTATACATATTGTAAGATAACAAGTGTAATTTCTAACATTCCCTATTCAGTTTTTAGATCTGTAAGTAACAAATTTATGAAACTGCAACATTTTCAGAGTACCTATGTTTTAAAGTAGTTTATAAGCTATTTGATACATAATGTTAGGCAACAATTGCAGTTTCTAACTGACCATATTAATGTTCAAATCTGTAAGTAACATATTTTCATAAGTTATAACATATCTCATGTATTGCTTTGCCTATTGCAGGATCTTGATCTGTGAATATTGTCACGGGTTCATTTCCTTCCATTGGCTTCATGAAAGTGTTGAGAAGCCAAACAAATGTATCAACCAACTCATTTTCAATAAAAGCACAAGCAAGCATTGTTATGTTCCAACGATTGTTGATTCCAACTATTGGCACACAAATCAAGTTATACTTCTTTGTTATGTATGTAGTGTCAAATATGGTGACATCCTCGTAGATTTTTTTAGTCCTCCGGCATCATTGAATCACTCCAAAACACTGCTAATAGCCTTGTCTCTTCGTCGAATTTGACTTTGAAGAAATAATCATTGTCCTTGTCATTTATTTCCAAAAGTGTATAAACAAAAATTTTAGCATCCATACTTTTGATTTCTTCATTCGAAGTCGACTCACAAAGTTGAGGTGGTGTTTCATCGTATGCCCTAGATTTTCTTCTCCACCAGATTCAAAAGCAATGTAATTATATCCTACAATAGATTTTAAACCTACTTCTTCCATTGATGTAATGGTTTACCTTTGTCTTCTGTAATCCTCAGTTCACTCATAATGAGATACTGCCAGGCTGGTCTTGTTAATTCATGGTTGTGTTATGTGATGTGGTGAGCCACCCTGTAATAATCTTGCTCAAGCTTGACTCTAGTTTTAACTAGGCATCCTGTTTTTGTAACAAGATCCTTTCTTTTCCTCTTCTTCTTTTTTCAGAATGACTTTCATTATCCACACAATGAACAGGGATGATAATGCTGAGTTATAATCTTTTCTGTTACCCTCCACAAGAGCACTTGTAGTACGTTTTGCGAATCTATTTTTGTTGTTTAGACGTTGACAGTCTTTCCTGTAGGTGAAACCAATAACATTTGCATGCTTCTTATACAAAACATGTATTGCTTCCAAATTTTTTGCTTTACGCTGATATGATTTTCTCTGGCATCTATTTCATTTAAATTAGGAAAAACCTGTACATTTATCAATGATGAATACAATTTATAATGTAAGAAATTCATGTTCTAATGTGATTTTTGCAAAGTCTACATGAAGTTACTTAGAATTAGAGAATTACCGAAGCTCTGTTCTGGTCACCATAATAAATACTCCCTCTGTCCTAGAATAATTGGCACACTTTCTATTTTCATCCATCCTACATAAAATGGCACACTTTAATTTTTACTCAAAATGGTAAAGAATATGTTGTAAAATTCCTACAATATCATTTTTAACTTCAACAACTTTATGACTGGCCTCATTGCTTTCCCAAATTATCCCGATTTTTTCACATTTATTCTTTGTCACCTTAACTTGCATAAAATACCGAGCCACATTTCATTGTGTCATTTATTCCGGGACTGAGGGAGTACTATTTTTAGTTTAACATAGGCAAAGTTTAGTGTATTGTGTACATGTTATAATCTAAACAATGCACAAATTTGTCAAAATTTGAAATTGATAAATGCATTGTCTGTGTTTTGTTCATTTTAATCTAATGCATGTTTTATTGTAAAATATACATGTTTTAAGTTAACAAATGCATAAACTATATGAAAATTTTTGGCAGCATGTAGTTTTTTGTGCTAATGTTTCCACATATTCATAGCAGTCGAATGTTAGCATCCAGAAGTTTCAAAAACAGTTATGTTCACATCGATTGCAATTCAATGATATAATTTCAACCCGATGAGAGAAATTCATACCTTCAATAGAATTAGGTAATATTTCAGCTTCTTGCAACTGAATTTCATTTGTTTGGAGCTGAATCTCGGTTGTTTCGATCGCATTTTCTTCAACAAAATCCTCAATTGCATTAGTTTTTATGGCTAAAACTGTTGAAATTTGATCGGCTTGAATCTCATCTAGCAATAGATCTCCTTCTAATTCGCTATTTTCTTCCTAATTTTGCCAGGAAGCCGCCGGTTGTCATCGGAGAAGTGGTGAAATCGGAGAAGAAGCAGAGAAATCGAAGAAGAAGAAGGAAGAAACGGTTTCGAGGTGTGCATTTTTGTGTGGCCCGTTTCAGCTTATGACCTGGTTCCGCGAGTTTGAAACAAATTATGTTATTTGCAGACAGGTCCATGCTTGTCCATAAGGTTATGGACAGGTCGCCTGTCATTAGACCTACTAAAAATAATAAATTTATTTTGTAGTGAGACATTTATAGAGGGACTGAGGTAGTTTGCATTTTGTCTTTTAAATTTTGGAATAAAAATACATTTTCTATACATTGTTTCTCCCTCGTGAAAGAAATCTTCCTAAGAGAAATTAAGAGCATTGGAAATCAGGCATCGTGAAGGGGTTGGACTTGGTTCCTGGTAGGGATGAACCTGCCTTTTAATCTCTGCTGCTGAACTACAAGCACCGATGCAACGCGAGCTGGATCGGATTCGGAAAGAAGGTCCCCGATGATCCCGAGTTCCGGGCAATCTATCCAGGCCCCAAAACCAACCAGGAGAGGATAATCCTGATGACCTCTTCCGGCTAGAATCAAGTCAAATGTAGCCCCTCCTATGCTTCTAATGGATGCTGCTAATGCTACACAATCTCTGATCATCTCCTCCTGGTACACAAACCTGTCGTTTCCAACGTTGGCATAACGAACTTCATCCATGGAGCCATTGTCCCCCTTCCTCTCCCTTGTGTTCTCACTCCCCAGCAGCAGGTACCGGAAGATGGTGAGGCGCACATTCGGGTTTTTCACCATTCGCGCTGCGTACGACAGTGCTTCTGCATCGTCTGCTCCTCCTATGAAGATCAGCCCCACCTGGTACACGGTTTGGGTGGTCAAGATGGATGTGGTGCCCCGAAGAAGTCCCTTGTCCACTAATATGCCAACTGAGCAGGGTGCATTCTGTATAACTTTCATGTTCATCTCCTGAGCTTTCCTATTTGCTGATGAAATGGACCCGTCGATCTCCCAGTGCTTGTGAAATGGAAGGACTATGATCACCGTGTTCTGATCAAAAGCCACCCTGCAGATGTCCTCATGCATTGTGTCGAAAGGCGACACGGAGCTGTATGATTGCATGCTTACGCAGGACTCATTGCTGAGTTCGAACTGTCTGAGGGCGTTGATGATGCGCCCGGATCGCGAAGAACTCGGCTGCAGCATCCTATGGGGCTGGTGGGCTATCAACATGGGATTCGCTCGTCCCGTGAGCTCAACCAGAAGAACCGTGGTGACAGATATGGGGCTTTCCTCGGTTGCATTGGAGGCTCCGAGGACATTGATCATTTCGGGGATGTTTTCTTGGTCATGGACACAAAGTAGTATTCTGAACTCTGTGTTGGCCTTGCTGTGGTGAATAGTCCTTCTGGTGAGCGCAATGCTGCTCGAAGACGGGTCGTATAAGAACTTGATCAGCGGTGTTATCACGGCTGTGACTGCGATCACAGACACAACACAAACAGCAAATGCTTCACCACTCAGAGCCTGCCATTGGCAAACAAATTCAAAGGGGAAAAAACTACCTGATCAGATGGTGGGGGTATGATCACAGAATTGTAGGTAGCGAGATTGAAAGAGAATTCTGGGACCTGTGTATTTAGCAGCAGGTTGTATAGGACAAGTTCAGATATCCCTTTGGAGGTCATCATCAATCCAAGCACCAGGGATTCTCTGAACCCCATTCTCATGAAAAGAGCAGGAATCATCACTGCAATAATCTTAACCATGCAAGACAGCAGCACCACTGCCCCCACAATCAACAAAGATTGGAGTTTGATGCTAAAGAAGTCTGTTTTCAGTCCACTTGCAGTCAGAAATGATGGATACAAGAGCTTTCCAATTGGGAATTCGAGCCGTTCGCTTATCGAGGATCCTAGAGGGGGCCCTTCAGGAACTACCAACCCCAACATCATTGGCCCGTATACGAAGTTCTGCCCAATTGACTCGCTCACAAATCCCATCAGGAGAACTAAGATGAAGATGGTGGAAATGTAGGATTCCGGTACTGGTTTCCCCTCGGGTAATTTCCTCGTGCATCGTCGTATGAGTGGCCTAATCACGAACACTAAAACAAGAATGTATACCCCAAAGACTAAGGCTGCTGTGAATGGAACCGACACGTTGTTGAGCGAAGTGGCCAGCACTACACAGCCTGTTGCAGTGAGGAATACTAGCTCACTGAACAGTGCTGAAGATACTGCCATTCGGCCTAAGTCCGATTGCAGCATCTTGAGCTCCCCGAGAACATTGCTGACATTCTGAAAAGATAAAATGCACTGGGATGCTGC
>JAULKK010000006.1:10547573-10563046 GCA_032355705.1 Rubia peregrina
ATGAAAAGGGGAAAAGGAAACCAAATGTCCTAAGCAAAAGGGGAAAATGAAATAAAATACTTCAAGTAAATGAAGCAAATAAAATGTTATCAACGCCGGTCCCACTTATCCATAAATACCAATCCTTATTCCACATCATTCTCCCGGAGGTCAGAAAAATTCATCCCCAAATTTTGTTCATCGACTTATGTCGCGACTTGGTCTCTATCACCCTCTCGTATCGGTGCCAGAGTCATTTTTGTAAAACAACTAGCTTTGATATGCTTTCCCGTGCCCAATGCGTGATGTTTCCAAATTTTCTCTTTCTTCCTTTGTGTTCCTGTTGTTTCTCAGGGTGTCGTCGTGTGTAGTCTCCATGCTTGTGTGTCGTTCCCAAACCCACTCTATAGATTCTTGAATGAATCGACACCACGGTCAGTGCGAACTTCATGCCAGGGAGCGCTTCATTGTCCTTAATTTTGTCGTACACGACATCATCGAACTCCATCTTGTCGTATATGGGCTCTTCATATAGTCCCTTGACATATGCGACGTTGTCGTACAAGGGTACATTGTACACGGTCATGTCGTAGACAACTTCGGCGTACTCGTCATATATGAGGTCGTCGTATACTACCTTGTTGGACTCTGCTTTGTCGTACACATCGTTGTCATACAAGGGGGTATTGTACTCTGTCTCGTCGTACTACCACTTTTCGTACACAACCTCGACATGATCGGCATCGTCGTACGTTGTATCATCGAACTCCGGGATAACCACTTGGAATGTCGACTTCCCACGCCAATTTTCCACAGTTGCATCGCACGCGTTTGTTGCGTAGACATGTCTACAAAAATTCTAGGCGAAAATGTTGTCGTCAATTTTGGTGTCGAATTCGTCAAGAGGGGGCCGGTAGTACTTCAGGTCGCTATTGAAGAAGCTCTTCTGCGTTTTAGGGCCTCCACTTGTAAATGTAATCCTGCAATTTATTCACTTCTATAAATGTATTCTATGTTAGTATCACAATCGGTGATGTCTCCAGCTCGACGATGCGCCATAGCAGGTATCAGAATGGCCTTGATACCAACTGAACGTAATATAGCAAAGATGAAACTACTAAGGTTTGCAACCCAAGGCCGACTTTTATTAATCAAAGCAAGAATGAAAATTACATAACAATGTCTCCTCTATTTATGGGGAATAAAATCTCCTAATGAAGAATGTAAAAGGAAACTAAATCTTCTAATGAAAACTGGAAAAAGGAAAC
Organism: Rubia peregrina; assembly: GCA_032355705.1. Classification (NCBI taxonomy): domain Eukaryota; kingdom Viridiplantae; phylum Streptophyta; class Magnoliopsida; order Gentianales; family Rubiaceae; genus Rubia; species Rubia peregrina. The sequence continues at coordinate 10,548,821 of JAULKK010000006.1, forward strand.
CAAATGTCCTAAGCAAAAGGGAAAAGGAAATAAAATACTTTAATTAAATGAAGCAAATAAAATGTTATCAATGTCAGTCCAACTTATCCATAAATGTCAACCCTTATTCCACATCACTTGGTGACATTTAATATATGGTTTGATAGAAATAAAGTTGTTTATGACAATAAAAACATGATAAACACTGCTAATTAGAAAGATCTTGCTATAACTTAGTGACATTCTTCTTGGACTAAAATTCAATGTCTTGTGGATTTTACAAGATAGTTGCCCTAAAATTTTGATATGCAAGAATCATCCCAAAAGAAGAACCTGAGAATAGTTCAATGAAGGCTTCAAGGTACATTTAAGTTGAATACTAATGGTTCAGGGATGTAAAGTGACAGTGAAGGCATAGGTGTGATAATCAAGGATTCCAAAGTCCAAGTGATAGTTTCAGCGGCAAAACAAATTTCTAAATGCACTATCATCTAGGCTGAAACTGCACCTTTGAAGTATGGCTTAGAGCTGGATACTGAAACTGCAGTTTAAGTATGCTTGTGATTAAATGCGATTCACAATTTCTGATTCAGATCATAGAGGGTGAAGGTGCCAAACTTTGGAGCTGCAGCAATAAGAGAGTTACTGAGAAAGCTAGATTTCAAGATAGTACATATGGTTCGAAAAGCTAACACAGTAGCTGATTCACTTGCAAAACTTGCGAGATCAGAAAAGGTAACTAACATTTTAGCAATATAGGGCCAGATTCAGCTCGATTAAGTTTCTTTTCATTATGTTAGGAACTAGTCAGCATTATATTAATTTGAAACAAAATAAATTACTCATCCATGTTTTAAAATTTAGAGCTTATTTTCACTATGTTTGCCTTCTTGGTTCGCTATTTTTAATTGGATTCATGTATACGAACCAAAGGATTTCCCAATAGTAAGGTATGTATTAAATCCCTTATATTTTTGTATTTTTTATTTTATGATTAATAAATGGGTAGGGGTTTGTTTGCTATAACAATAGTATTATTTCTTACAAAGAAATAGTTATTCTAGTATTAGAAAATGACCGCCATCTAAGAAATCTCCCTCTTGGATTTTAGCTTCGGGACTGAGTAATTTGAAGAAGGGAGCACGCCCCCTTATCGTCAACAGTCATCTTAGAAAATATGTTATTTCCTGGAAATTAACAGGTTTAAGTTCCGCCACAGTTAAATGCGTCCTTATCAAGTAACTGGTCAAAAATAGACATTGGCCACGTACCTCCGAACATTTTGTTTGAATCTTTTTCTAAAATCAAACTGTACTACTCTGACCGACAAATCACCCCTCTCCTCCCTCTATATTTAACCACGCTTCACTTCTCAGCTCAATCACATTAGCCTACCAACCCTCCCCGAAAAAAAGCACATCAACAAAATCACATCATATCATGGGTAGTACTACTGAGGAATCACTAGTACTCCCAAACGAGTGGCTGGATTACTTCTACGAGCAACAAATCATCGACGATTTCAACGTCCACTTCGGAGCCATCTCCGATCCCGCGGTCTCCGACGACACGAGCTTCGGAGACGATGTCCTCACTCCCGGCTCCCAGCAAATCGCCGCCAGCTTCTTGAACATCGGCGCCGGCGATGATGAAAGCGGGCTTGTAAATGATGGTCAGCCTGCAGGGTTGACTTCCTCTAATAACGCAGCCTCCACCTCCGCCACCGCCGCCGCCGATAACTCAAGTGCTGCTAGTGCGGTGGATCTGAGCCCTAAAGCCACCATTGGGAAACAAGTGAAGAGAAGATCCCGGGCGTCGCGCCGCACGCCGACGACTCTGCTCAATGCTAGCATTAAGAATTTCCGGACACTGGTGCAGCAGTACACCGGGTGCCAGAGCGCGACGCCGGGATTTGGTCGGAACGGGAAGGGGCCCATCACTTTGAGCTTCGGCGCCGGGAATAATGACCGAGCTGACTTTCCGGCGTCTTTTGAGCACGGTAACTATTATTACAACAGCACTCGTGACACTCGTCATCAGTTGCATATGAATCAGCACCAAGTTGATCAGATCTACGCCGGAAGATACTGATTATCATGTTACAGTTTAAAAGTCTGAAATTACTACGGCTGGAAGCTCAAGAATACCATGATCAATGATCATGATATTCCAATGGATGGATCCATCTGTTCTTAGTTCTTCTAATTAAAACAAGGCTTAGGTAAGTAAAGCTTAGTAGTTGCCATGGTTAATGCGTATCAGCTTATGGTTAGAAGCCGAGCAAGCAGCGTAGAGATTCGTCTGCTACGCATTTTGTATATTATCTGTGTTAGAGTCACGTTACCTTTATTGAATTTAATATTGTAATAACATTGTTTTATTCAGTTTTATTTTCTAATGGCGTTCTCCAACGTATGTGTCTTCATGTTTTTGTTTCATACAATAATTGCTCTTTCCTAAAGCTATAATGTACTACACCAGAAGCATGATTCACTTCTGACACTATCTTTAATTAGTATCATTAATTGCTCATGAATTATTAGACTTGAGGAGTAACGTTTTATTCGTGATAAGGTACAATATTGAAATTCTAATGACTAATCTATGTCATTAATTCTAATGAAATTCGTGATAAGACATAGAATACTAATCTATGTCTTGCTGAAACATAGATGGGGAACAAATTGGATCAAAACAAGGACAGTGACTAATCTAGTTTCAAAACAAGGAAAGTGACTAATCTGGTTTCTATCTGATTGAGAAGGAAGAACTATGGACAGATTTTGGCGGTTTTTCAGAGGCATTGCAACCTTCTCTGAAGGATTACAGCTACTTCATGGAGTGTTTCATGGAAGTAATTCAGCTTGAGTAGTTTGAATGGATTTCCTGTGTGAAATACCTGTTTCAATCTTAGCTTGGGTAGCCTTTTAGTCATTCTCTAGTTGTAACTTCAACAATTATCGTCCTTTCGATATCTTTCTTCATGGCATGGGAAGCCAATATTACATCCCTTAAATATTAAAAAAACGGAAGATAATGATGTTGTGATCACATGTCAATATTGGTAATCAGATTTGATCAAATTTTCAAATATTTTATCACGTATTCTATACATCTGATAAAATCAGCAGACTCATTTTACCTAAAATGAACTAAAATTAATTATAAACAAAGATCACCTTAAATATGTCATCCAATATTCAAAGAAAATTAACTACTTTTTTAAAATCGAAACCGTCAGTAATGGATATGTCCGGAAATCTAGCCCTATATAATAATTTGAACGGCCTAAAGACCTTACACAACTTTAAACAGGATAGTTCCAGTTACATAGAAGTAGTGAACCATAAAGTTCTTAAACAAATTAAAGGTGTAAACATATGATGATTTGATCTTTCTCTATTGTGAAATCATTCAGCAAACTCGTTTTAAATCTACCTAATGGTACAGTTTTGAGCGAGCGTTCCAACTCAAAACCGTCACAATAACATAAGATCTCCACATCTACTTTTTCACCTTACATTCACTTTAAACCAAAAACACTCTAGTAGAAAACCCCTCATTTAGCAGCGGTACGTAGCAGCTATTTTTTTAAAAAATTACTGCAATGAAATTTAGTAGCAGTTTTTTTTCTAGCAGGTATTATTTAATAAACCTCTCTATTACAAACATTAAAGTAGCTGATTTTTAAAGAGCCGCTTCTAGAGTGAGGTATTTTAGTATTGGCGGCCAATTATAGCAACTATTTCCTAAAAACCGCTGCTATATTAAGTTAAACGGAGAAAACATAGCACCCGTTATTACAAAATAGTTGTTTTGTCTAATTTTAAAGAAGTTAATTTTTAAATAACCGCTTTTACAGAGTGGTATTTTAGTATCGGCGGAAAATTATAGAAGCTATTTATTTTTAAAAAATGCTATTATGTTAATTTAGGCGGGAAATCATAGCACTTATTATTATAAAATAGCCACTTCATGCACTAGCATTAAATGCTAGATGTGATAGATAACTATATTTAGTAGCGGGTTTCACAATAATAGCTACTACGAACACATATAAAAACCTTCACTATGGGCAAAAAGTGAAGAAGATTTTACATTTATTAGACCTTCTTACCATTCTTCATCACTATAGAGATGTTGAATCCAACATTTAATGCCATGTTCAAGGAGTATTAAGAGGTAAATTACATTGATTTGATCATGAAATATATGTATAAGTTCATTTTTAGTCCTTTGTTGGTTTTGTAAATATATGGTTCATGAACGTGATAAAGGAGGGGTAATGTTTGAGTAATTTTTATATGTGAGATGATTTTGTTATGTGTGTTTATATATATTCACCCATGTGAATTGATACAAGGTATATGTAGTGTAGGTGCAGAGTTTAGCTTGCGATGATAATGATAAGCTTGTATGTAATTCATTGGCTAGTGATAAACAATTCGGGAGTTTAGAATGGATAGATGTATGTTATTGATGATAAAATAATGCATATGAAGTAATAAATTTGAGTATATGAAGTTGATTCAATTTTTTTTCTTATGTTATAGATGATGAGTATGGATTTTGATGATCGTTGTGACATCATTAACAATGTAGATAGGACAAGTGAAAAGTATGTTGCTTTGGTAGATTCTTTCTTATCGCATGCCTTTGGACGTGAGGAAGGTGTTCTATGTCCATGTAAAAAGTGTGGTAATAGAGTTCGCACACTTATGCGAGATGATGTGAGGCTACATTTGATTATGTATGGCTTTGGGACTGATTATGTAGTTTGGAGTTTTCATGGAGAGAGGAAGAAACCTATGGTCAAGGTTGTGAATGGTAGGATTAATAGAATTGATGATTTGTTTGATGATGTGGTAGGGAATTTTAAGGGGAAACCGGAAATACTTGAAACATTTTTTGGGGTGAAACAAAAACCGTTGTATAATGGTTGCAAGGCTGAAGATACCGTATTGTCCGTGTTATTGGAACTATTTAACTTGAAAGCTACAAATTCTTGGACGGGCACTAGTGTTAATAAGTTGTTGAAATTCTTTAATAGGATATATCCCGATGGAAATAACCTCCCCGATAATTTGTATTTTGAAAAGAAGTTGTTGTGCCCTATGGAGTTCAAGTAGCGTAAAATCGATGCTTGTCCAAATGATTGCATACTATATCGGAAAGAACATGTGAGATATGAAATATCCAAACTGTGATGCACCTCGGTATAGGAAGAAAAAGTCCAATAATGATGTTGTGGGGGTTGGGAAGATTGGGCAGAAGAAATTGTCCCGGTGAAATCAGTTTGGTATCTCCCAATCATTCCTAGATTGAGAATATTGTTCGGAAATGTCGAAGATGCAAAGAATTTGACATGGCATGAGGATAGGGAAACACTTGATGACAAAATGTTAAGATACCCGGCCGACGCTGAGCGATGGAAGAAGATTGATGCAATTTTTCCTGATTTTGGTTTAGATGGTCAGAATTTGAGACTGGTTTTGTGTAATGATGGAATGAATCTATTTGTAAAAATGTCTTCGAAGCACAACTCCTGGCATGTCATGTTGCTATTTATAATCCCCCCTGTACTTGTGCTTCTAGCTTAAGTACATGATGTTGTCGTTGATGATTTCAGGCCCGAGGTTACCGGGGAATGACATTGACATGTACTTGAGACCTCTTATTAAAGATTTGAAGAAGTTATGGAAAGGTGTTGCAAGTGTTTATGATGCATACATGAAAGAGACTTTCACCTTACAAGCTATGTTTTTCTGCACAATTAATGACTTCCCCGCATATGGTAATTTGTCGGGATATGTTTGTAAGGTTCATAAAAATTGTCACATACGTGAAGATGCAACTGATTATCGACAATTGAAATATGGGAAGAAAATTGTGTACATGGGGAATCATCGATTTCTTGATGGGAATAGTGCATACCGGAATGATGTAGTGCATTTCTTTGGGGAAAGGGAACGAAGAAAAGTATTGGTACCTCTAACAGGAAAGGAAGTGAATAATAAGGTAAAGGGTATGCATGGTATTTCCCCCCTACATTCTTTGACATCATGGTACATTTGGTAGTGAACTTGGTATGTGAAATAAAGCTTTGTGATTTTGTCAATATGCATTGGATTTATCCGTTCGAGAGGCACCTGGGAATTTTCAAGGGATATGTGATTGACTATAGCAGTGCCTGAAGTGAACTTGTGATTGAAAAACTTTATTTCTGCTGGTTGCAATCATTCTTTTTCGTCACGACTTAATTACTTATTTTGTCACACTATTTACACAATTCATGGCAAAGAAGTCACACCTTAAAAGTCCAAAGAATATAAAGCTCCCGAAGCTAGAAGACCCCCCCTGGTGCCGGATGTAGGTTTTGAAGAATCTAAGCACGAAGAAGAGAACAACATTGAAACTGAAACCAAGGAGGAAGAAATGGTGTCAAAGAGGAGGAGAATATCTAATCGAGCTGTAGTGTCACACAACAATATGAACGTGGAATCAAATGACAGTAATATGATAAAGAGGGTGAATTTTTTTATAAGTACAAATTCATGGAAGAGCAAAAGCCTCGAGGAACTTCAACATGCCAGTCAGTTATGTTGGCAACATACCGACAACCGTTGGAGATGAGATTCAACTCCCCTTCGAACCATTGATTATGAGGGGGAAATGGTTTGGCTACGTTGGTTATGCATTTAGAAGGCACGTCAAGTTTGGGACTTGGCCGATATGGAGAGAAGTCTCAAAAAGTGTCAAGGACGATGCTTGGGAAGGCATTATGGTAACCAATTCATAATAATAGAAATGTTTGAGTACTTACCATTTTACTTATTTATGCAATTTGTAACCTATCATATACTATGTGTTATGTGCAGACAAGCTTTAACATTGTCCCAGAATTAACTCCTGAACAAATGAAAAGATTGAAGAAAAAATGGACAACCTAAGCTGGAATAAAGATGCGCAATTGGAAGGCAAAGGTAGCAAAAAGGATCCTAGGGAAGACATCGTCAGACGTACCCTCTTGGAAATGTTACAAGTCGATGGATAAGCAAGAGTGGAAAAAATACGTGAAGTAAAGGTCAACCCCATAGTTTCAGGTACAAACTAGTGATGTCGGGTAATATCCTTTTTAAGTGATGCGTGAATTAATAGCTGCTAAATATCCAGGTTACATTTATTTCCTTATTTCATACAAGAGAAGAGTAAGGTTGCAAGTACCAATGCCCTAAGGAGGAACTACACTCACGGGACTGGAAGTGCGAGTTATTGGAAAGTTGAGCGGAGGTTAATCAAGAATTGGAACCAAGAGAAGATCGATGAATTGATGGGGGCGGGGATTGAGCCGTGAGAATGCGATGATCGAGGTCGATAGATTGGATTACAAGCCAGACCGATCCCTTATTTTTCTAGAATCTAACAGGCACGGCGGAAAAATCCAGGATGCTAGCATGCGAGAGCTAGAACCAGTTATTGTAAGTAGATAAATTTTCGTTTACCAACATTTACATGTTAAGTCTCATTTCTAATGTTATAATTAAATTAATGACATCAATCTCTTTGCAGCGACAGCTTAATAAGGACAAAGACAATGGGTAGTTGGTGCTGCAAGGTAAGGATGGCATTCTGGTCATGCCAACTAAGAGAAGTGACCATTGCGGAAATTGGAGAGGGTGTTTGAGTACAATTATTATTAGGGATGCATTGCCCGGATATAGTTCGAGCAAATGTGGTAGCACAACGACTGCTAATGGAATCTAAGGGCAGTTGTCAAGCTGTGGCCAATGCTCCCAAATGAAAAAAATGCACACTGATATGGTGTGATACATGTTATCTTTTGCATCGCACTCTGAAGAAATGACAGACATTCCCCCTCCATCTCATTTGAAACACATTTAAGGGAGAATCTGTTGAGCAGATAGTTGCGAGGGACCATTCTAGTTCTCAATTTGAGGCCTATGTAGAGGAGGTAAGAAAAACTTTACACACTCAAACTCTTTTGTTTTTATTTATTTATATTTTTGGTTCTTATGAAATTCTACTGTTGTATCATCATTTGCAAGGGTCCTCCAAAACAAAAACTATCTGTGATGGCAATTGACTGTTCCACTATCCTTGTCGGTCATAGGGAAGGGATATCGTTGCCCAACTTCATATGTATCCCATGCGACTACAAATATGTTAGGGTTACAAACCCCATCATCATCCCGACATCCCCTCTCCGTTCTCATCACATCGGAATAGCCAACATCAAAGAAGCCATTGGTAAGAACATTGTGTGGCCAGCTCACCTGATCATAATGCTAGGTAGTAAGGTATGTAGCAAGCATTATATGTAGCGTAATTAAATTCATCTTTATTCCCAAGATTTATAATTTATTTCTGCGATTTCATTTTGTTTCAAATTTGTTAGACAGAATTATAAGAGCTAGAATTATGCAAGTGTGACACACTCGGATGACAAGGATGCCTCGTTGGAGGACAAGGTACATATACATATTACATTAAACTTGGATTTCTACGAATATTTTGTGCTATATTAAAATTCTTAAATTTATGGATTACCTTGGACTCGTATTCTTGTTCACTGGTATTAGGATTTGGTTGTTACTAGTGGAGCTCCTGATGCGGTCATAGAGATAATAAGGTTCTTGGTAGAGACTCAGGCCAAGACAGCTTCATGAATTCAGTTTTCGAAAAAACTAATTGCGCAAGGGTTAATAAGGATGACCTCCTCCCTTGGCTTAAGATAAGCACCAGCTCTAAAATAAAGGAATGGGTTCTCGGGTCTTACATTGATATTTGGTCAAAGTAAGTCCGGCGTTCTTTCTAATTTTACTTGAACATCTAGATCATTAACCTACATTTTAACAACACTCTATTACTGAATCCACTCACAATTGTATTTCAATTTATTACATCACCTTATTCGATAAAATAATTGACACAGAAAATGGGTTAGATTCAATCCTACTAAACACATGGCAAACAAGCCTGAAAATGATTTTTCCCTTTCTTAGCGATTGTTCGTTGCTGGTTACATGTACCGTAATCCAGCCCGGATGTATATGGCCATGTACAACCACCGTCGAAGGTACACCCCCCTTTCACAGACTTAATGAATTGTAGTATCTTGATCCACCTAACCCCATGTATTAACAACATATTCTGAAATATTCTGAAATATGCTTTCGTAGCCATTGGATGTTGCTATTCTTTGTCCCCGGCGAGCATGTCCTTTACTACCTGGACTCACTTGGTGTGGGTATTACTTCAATAAGGACATAACAATCTCACAATTTTGTCAATAAGAAAGAAACTTTATTATTTTGTTTTAGCCGTTAGTTCTATGCCCGGACCTAGTTTGCATCAATATTTTTTTAGAATTCTTTACATTCCATTACCGCTAATATTGTAATATATTTATCACAAGATTATCAAATATTTATCTCCTCGTTCTGTCTCCAGGTTTGCCAAGGAAAACTACTCATTGTGTGAGGAGGGCCCAGAAGCTGAGATTAACAAAGATTTGAAGATTTTCAACATCAAGGTCAGTGTATAATATCATATACAATGTATTGTAGATAGAGATGACGAGTTTCAACATTAAAATGACACTATTGTTACATTTGTTAAGCACAAGGTACAACTTGGAGGTTGGGAGTGCGGGTACTACGTCATGTTGTACATGGAGAAAATTGCACTAGAGATTAAAGGGATCGACATACCAAATGTAAGTTATATTCAGTCGTTTAGTTGTTGCTTGCTAAGTTTTATTGCACTGGTGTGAATTTTACTAACAGTGACATTGTGTCAAATCAGCAATTTCCCAAGGACATTGGAGCATTCTCGATGCAAAAGTTGGATGATTTAGTACGTATATGGTGTAACAATTTCGCCATTCGGCACTTGCCTGAATGGAAAGACCAATTCGTAGCTAGAAAAAGATGAAACTATTTCATTTCAGGGATAATTGTTTATGTTTGTAGGTGAACATCTTACAACTTTTGTGATGTAATTTCGATGGTTACGATTTATCGAATTTTGTTCAATTATTAATCATGTGTAGTTATGGTTTTTGTTCAAATTATTTCATATTGTGCAATCTTTCACAAGATGCTTCTTAGTTAAAACAAAATTTTGAATCCGTGGTTAGTGACAATTAAAATGTGCTTTGCTTTCCAATAATAATCATAGCAGTTGTTTTCTCATATATTCAAAATAGGTGCAATGAAACAAATTATCATAGAAGCTGTATATATTCGTTTTCTAAATAGCTGCTACTTAAATAACCTATTTTCTTAGAGCGTGAAGCAGCTAATTTTCTATGGTGCATAAACAGCTGCTTCTTGAGGCATCGGTTTATAGTAACAGCTACTATACCAAGCAGCTATTTCTACCCAAGGTGCTACACAACCATTACTCTATATTGTAGCAGTTATAAAATAGATGCTTCATATAGCATTACATATATAAAATAGCTTCTACGTTATGTGTAGAAGCTCTTATTACAACAGCTGCTAGATTACATTTACGTTGCACCGCCCACTTAGGAACCTCATTTGGCAAAGCGAAAAATAGCCACTACAAGGATTAAAAAAAATAGATGCAACACATAGAAGCTATTAAAAATACCGCTGCTAAAAAACATAGCTGCAATGGGTAGAACATGTTACTTAATAGATGCCACGTAAAAATTACCTTACACTGCCCACTTACGCATCTATTTTGGCAAATAATAAAATAACTGCTATGTGGGCAAAAAATAGATGCTAAAGAGGGGGGGCGTTGTTTAGTAGTGACACCCACAAACATACCATGCAAGAAACTGGAAAGCTCAAACAAACTTCTACAATTACAAAAAAAGAGTGGAGCATCTCCTGATCAAAATTGAAGTAATAATCATTCTTCCTATGTTTGAATTTCAATCATTTTGGTAAAAAAAATCATTCTATATGTTGATAAACAAAAGATTGAATATTTATATAAGTCATGATGATTTTGCTAGATGTTTAATTTATAGATTGTGTTTTCTACAATTATAAATAATCAAGCCTCACGATTCGTAAACTAACACTCGTTATTCTATGCCGATAAACAAATTAGCTACTCATTATATGAAAATAAAAATTGCAAAAGAAAATATCTGAAAACATGATGTTGAATTAAACTAAGAAAATATATTACTCCCAGAAAATGGTTTTCGTTTGGGCAAATTGGACCCTCTACGGCGGACCAAAATCTGGAAATAAATAGAAAAATATGTTTGTGAAAATCTAAACTAAATCTAGACTAAAAAGTGTGTCCCTAAATGTCTAAATTGACGCCTCTTATATAAGAAGATGTTCAACCCAAAATATCATCCAAATCTATTCGAAATTTGAATTTAATCTTATCCTTATCTAAATAAGAGATAATAATCAAAATCTAATCAAATCTAATCTAATCTCTATAAATTCTCCAATCACATCTTCATAAAATTTGATCCATATCTCCATAATATCATCTCCAAATCAGAATGCTTCCCACGCGTTGCACACGCCTGAAACCCTTTCTGCGAAATTCCCGTCTTTCTTGTCTGCCATAATTTTCCATTTTCCTCCTCAATTTCCTCCCAATTCTTTTTAAACTCACAGAACTGTAATATGTGACAAATAATACACTTAAAGTACAAAATAATCCAATAAATCACAATAAACCCCATAAAATAAATAACAAAATTTATATGCATCATTTGGGTTTGGTCAGTGATAGATTTAGAAAATAGATTTAGAAGGGGCACATCACCAGTAACTAATAGTATATTGAACATTTTATAATTCACTCTTTGTAAATGTTTTATAAAAATACATACTCACTTCTTTCTTAATTTGATGTAATATTATCAATATATCCCTTTAGAACTAAATTTACTTTACCTAAACAATATTGACCGACTTTCTATATAAATTAAATATCCCTTATTTTACTAACTTACAATATTTTACTAATTTAAGTTATGATTCTTATGATTTAGTATTATATATGCACTTTGGACAATAAAAACTATATATACACTACTATATTATATTATATTCGGATCTTGTTCGATCTGGATTAAGATGAATTGAATCTCTTTAAATTTGGGTTAGAATCAATTCGATTTCTTTCAGATCAAGTATTAATCGGGTACAATCGGGAATCTTTCGCATACGAGTCATTTCCAGTAACAAGTATGGGTTCGGGTTCGTTTTTGTATGCGTTCTTTGTTCATGTTTGGGTCTCATCGAATTTGATAATTTTTGTTCGAGTTTGGATCGGTTGAGTGATTTTGGATTTTGGATCATTAACCGAGTATCACTAGTCGGATCTCGGTTCGAGTTCGGTTAGAGTATTTATTATTGGGAGTTCAGATTCGATCTTATTTTGCTATGTCAACTTATTGGCCAAATAATCGTAAGATACTATATTTTTGGGAACATATACTTTATAATTACATCAACGGAGTATTTGGAAACTCAATCCTCATATTAATGATTGTTTTAATAAAAAAAATCTTTTTTTGTTGATTCTCGAACAATTGAATGATGGATATCATCTTTCACATAGACAATTAAAATATTAACAATCTAATATAATGGATTTTTGTGGTGAGAGAGATCTACATCAATTATAATTACTTCTTGTAGCAATTAAAAGACCGGTGATGTTAGAATCGGTCCGACTCGTCAAAGAAAGACCTCAACGTATAACAAATGTACTCCTCCATTCTAGCGTAAGAGATCAGTGATTTTTCACACGGACATTTATGCATATTGATGTGATCGAAAAAATAAAAGATTAAAATAAAGTGGTCAAAATTCAATCATACACTTAGACGTGTTTATTTATTAAAAAATGATTAAATGTGAGCAGGATCAGAGGTAAAATGACTTAAATAATATTTTTAAAGTTAAATGATTAAAAACTAAGACCCTATTCTCCAGAACTTATTTGACTTTCAATTCACTTCAATTCAATTCAAAATGAATTCATTTCAATTTGGTTTAGTTCCGTTCCGTGTACATTTAATTTGGTGACATTTACCTTAATTTAGTCATTCATTACTATTTTCAATACTCTTATTTCAGTTCAGCTCAGATCAATTCAAACCAGTTCAATTCAAATAAGATCATATTGGAGAATATGGCCTAAGCCCTTGCAAATAAAAAAGCAAAATCCACTCTCTTGTATTACCACGAAATATTTTCAGGAGAACCTGCAATGTAACAGTATACAACAGTATATTTTCTCTTGTAGTGTGGGAAAAAAATGCATTATTGGCATCCAATTAATTGTCGGGCGAAAATAGAAGGGTGGACAAAATTTGGTTCCAAGTGTCGGTGACTCCAGCAACGCACCAGTGGAGGCAGTCAATACCAAAGGTTCCGTAAACGGAAGGGTGCCCGTCTTTACGGAACTGGGATAAATGCGTTATGTCCAGTACTGTAACGGCGCCGGGATTCTTGATCGTGCCGATTATTTCCTTCTGAATTCCATGCGCCGGCGGCAAACTCCCGGCGTATTCTGTGCCCGTCACTGGTTCCATCTCGTGCTCGCAGTTCCTTGCGTGAGGATTACCCCCACTCTGATCCGCTGTTTGTTTAAAAAAAATATTACAACTAATATAATCAGGGGCAGATCTAGAAATTTTAATTTGGTGGTCACAATTTGATTAGGTGACTCTGTGTCTAAAAGTAGTGTTAGATTTTCAAAAAATATTTAGCATTTAGGAGAACAATGTGATTGGTCTAAAAATAAAAATAAACTAGGATACTAAAAAAAATTATATGTTAATTAACTAAAATATTTTGATTTTTAAAAAAAAGGAAAAAAAGGGTAGTTCTGCCTCTGAATATAATAATTTATAAACTTATCTAAATATGACATAGAATTGTTGGGATAGAAGATAATAGATAACGACAATGGATATTTTTACTGGAATGGATGGATCACATAATTCTTAATGTATAGATATGGATTTGTAAACTGCTGTTTTAAAATCGACACTTTACCAGTTGAATTGATTTTTTATGCATTTCAAAATGAGAGAGTGAAAATAAAAGTGTGATTAGAAAAACATGTTAAGAAAATGACAACCGTAAAAAAAGAAAGTATTTGCGTGTCTTTAAGCAATTAGCGAGAAAAGAGCGTAATCAAATAAAAGTAGGATTGCTTTAACCGCCGACTTACTTGTAATGGGATGGTGAAACGGTCTGGAAAAAG
>JAULKK010000006.1:10573945-10588978 GCA_032355705.1 Rubia peregrina
TACCGTGAATTTACCTCCTCCACCAGGGTCTGGGGTGTCGGGCAGGTGGGGGCGCTGCGGGCGAGCGAAATCGCCTTTTGGTCCAATAATGAGAATGTTACTTCAGTAAATCTGATGTATTTACTCCCTCCATCCCACTATTAATTGTTTAATTATTTTTTGAAAGTCAAACGCTGTAAATTTTGACTGTAAATATAGTATTAATTTATATATAGTAAAAAATATCATGTGAGATATTGTTAGATTCATCTTAACATTTATTTTCAATATCAATTTTTTATGCGGCATTATTATATGTAACTAGAGATACTTACGGTCAAACATGATCATTGAAAACCGTGTAAAAGTAATTAAGTCATTTATAGTGGGGTGGAAGGAATATGTGAGATATAACTAAATAATTATTATATATAAATTTTATTGCTATGATATAGGGTGTGTTTGGTGGAGTTGTACTCATAAACAAATTTGGATTCTTTTAAAATGATGTAAGAGACCATGTTCTTCGTTTACGACGAATTTAACTTCTATTTCTAAAAGAAGTAACACACTCGTATACACTAACGAACTAAATATTAATTATTTAATTTTAACACCCACATTCAAGTGGAGCATTATTGTGAAATTCGAAAGAGCTTGGTTTTTGTTTCTGAATTCTACTCCCTCCAATTTTCTGACATTAGCTTCCAAAAAAATCATTTTTTTATGAAAAGTCAAATGAGTGAAGGAGATTGTATTTATAGAGTAAAAAATAAATTGAATGGATGAAAATTAAATTGCAGCTTGAAATATGACAATACGAAGGAGATTTAATTCACCCCGAAACCTTTGTAACAATCAATGTACTCCTCCCTGCTATCTAAATATTGACACCATATTAGTTGGCATAATTTTATTTAAATGGTAAAATAAGTAGAGAATACTGTATTAAACAAATTGAGTGGATGAAAATAATTTTAATTTTGTCAAAAGAAGGAAGGTGCCTAAAATAATAAGACTAAACAAAAAAAATTTAAAAGCGCCAATATTAAAAAATCGGAAGTAGCATTTATTGAACATGTACTAAGTATTTATTTGATAATATTGCTCCCGTAAATTTCAATTCTTTATTACATAGTTGCGCGATCTTGAGTTTTTTTTATAAATTAAAAAGTTGAAAGAGAAAACAAAATGTATTTCTCTTCTACACCGCCCTCTCATCCATCTTTCCTTCTTCTACTTCTCCCACTGTCAAACCACCACCGTTAAATTCTCAACGTATTCCCACCAGAATACACCAGTTCACTTTGGTAGCCAATGTTGGAAAGAAAAGGAAACCTCGAGCTCTTTGCTAGTCACAACCACTTCATAACGTTTGTTAGTTCCTAGACTCCTAGTGTATGAACATGTACAGGGAGGAAATTTGGGACAATGTTTAGTAGTGAATTTGTGGCTTATGAAATTGGGGTTTCCTTGTGTTCTATATTTCATTTGTTAGTGGCAGTTATGTTGTTAGATTGGTATTGCGATTTAGTAGTGTTGCGATTTGGTAGTGGTGCGATGTGGTTGTGGGGGAAATCTGGTGGTTGTGTGAAGTGGTTATGGGAGCATCTAGTGGTGTTCGGCTGTGATTTGTGGCTGCTATGGTGATGGGTTGGTGTTACAGATTTGGTGATGTTGGGTTATAGCGCTGGTGCCTGGTGGTTATGGTGTTGGACTGTAGTGGTGCGGCTAGAGTGCAATATGATGTTGCCTGCTGGTGTGATTGGCGACAGTGACACAGTGGTTAAGCAGATTTTTTAAAAGGAAATTGGGTTCCAATTGTTTTCAAGGAGATTCCGTCATAGTACGAACCGTTATTTAAGTTTTTAAAAATCAAGGCGGATCAAAGATAGACATGTATTTAAAAAAAAAATAAGAGTCATATAAACTCATTAAAAACTAGAGAATATAGATGCGTTTTCTCCAAATACTTACTTTTAGATTATAATACTTTTGAAGTGAATTTTTTTATTCTAAATTTGTACCAGTTCAAAATCATCCAATTACTGTATAAGCATATTGAGGAGAATCACGATGACTAAGATTATATTATTTATATTCGATTTATATTAAATTTATTTGAAGTATTTTTTTAAATGTAACAAAAAGTATAATAGTAAAACTAATTAAACTAAAATTTAATGTACTGTGAATAAGTTGAAAAGAATAAAATGTTACTGACTATATAGTTAATTCTAAAAATAAAAAATTCTATTGTTGTATATCTAAAACTATTATCACGTTATATGTTGTTGTATTTATCGTAACATTTATTACAAAGTTATTATTTTTTAAAAAAAATTACAAACATAAATAAAAAATATTAATACTTAAACATTGGTACAGTTATCTTTCAAAAGTTCAATTACGTAGTATGAAGTGGTGTCACACAATTACAACTAGAAGCAAACAACCAAAAACACCATGTCCGTGTCAAATTAGTTGCTTGTATAACTTACGTGTCCTCTACTATCTAGTACGTGTGGAAAGTCTGCCTATTGTACTCAAGCTCCATTCCATTGGACTTGTTTGATAATAGGATAAAGTGCGATTTTAACTCTATATATTGGTCGAAAGTGCAGAAATGATCTTGTAAAATCTGAAAGGGCAGAATTAACCTTATGGTTTGGTCAAAAGTGCCAATTTAACTCTGGAAACCAAATTCTGGCCAGAAATGACCATTACACCCTTTTGAAGAAAAAAATTGAAAATATGACATTACCCTTTCTAAAAAGTGCTCAAACTCTTCCGCCGGTCAACGCCACCGGTCAATGCCAGCCAATGACGGTCAACAATGGTCAATGGTGGTCAACTGGGTTAATCAGTACTTTTATTAATGAGATAGGGTCAACTTTAGAAGTACTGATTATTAAATTCTAAGTCAACTTTGGAAGTCAAACTAAGATAAATTCAATCATTAAATTCTGTTATTATATATGCAAGACTAAAATTATATATAGTTAGCCTTATATGTGTCTTCGGGTTGGGTTTGAGTCAAATTATATTATCGCATTTCTAATTACAAAGTTGACTCTAAAGTTTCTTACTTCCTATCGAAAACATGCAAATTATAAGTATATTTATGATACATTAAATTATGAATTTGTAACGAATACATATTTATAAGGAGTGAGTTTTCCTTAAAAATATATTTTTTTATAAGAGTGCTGATCTAACCCTATCATTTTTACATAAGTGTAAATTTAACCTAGAATTTTTAACTAAAGTACTGATCTAACCCCATCTCATTAATAAAAGTACTGATTAACTTGGTTGACCACCATTGACCACCATTGACCATAGTTGACCACCATTGATCGGTATTGACCTGTGGAAGAGTTTGAGTACTTTTAGGAAGGGTAATGTTATCTTTTCATATTTTTTAAAAAAATTCTTTTTTCCCAAAGGGGTGTAATGGTCATTTTCGGTCAGAATTTGGTTCCCAGGGTTAAATTAACACTTTTGACCAAAACATAGGGTTAATTTGACTATTTCAAATTTTACAAGGTCATTTCTGCACTTTCGATCTAAATATAGGGTTAAAAACTCACTTTACCCTACTTTTTTTTTTTTGAATCCGGACGAGTGCTTGCTTATAACATTGGCAAACTTTCGGGGCCATATATGAATTACTGGATTTTTACTTTACTCTCCGCCGAAGTTTAAGCGCGACCGCTGATAGGTAGAGTTTAGGGTTTAAGGGTTTACACATCGTCCTCCGTCTACCCTCAACGTTCCGCCCCAGAAAATCCTCAAATCCGGGCGTTCAGAGCAGTCGTTAACATCTGTACTTCCCAGCTATCTAATCGGAGCCGTAAATTGGTAAACTCATAATACTGTTTTTGCTGTTCATGATTTTGTTAGCGTTAAATTTCTACCCGAAGAATTTTCGTAGATATATGGTGAATTTATAACTGCTGTGTATGAAAATCTGCAGGTAACCATGATGAGAATAAAAACCCCTTCGAAAAAAAGAATCATCCGGGCTCTAGAGAAACGCGAGCCTAAACTTGTAAGTTTTGTTGCTATTGTGAACTTCTTTTGTGCTAAAGCTGAAATGTTGAAGGTGGGTAGAATAAATGACTTGTTTTTATAGGTTGAAACTGGGAAGAAAACTCTAGTACTTCACGGGACGAAAACCAGTGGTGTGTTGAATGCTGTGCTGGCTGAAATTTATCATCTCAAGAGGGAGAGTGCTCTCAAATACTCGAAGAGGAATGATAACGTCCGGCCTTTTGAGAGTGGTGGCGAAACGTCTCTGGAGTTTTTCTCGCTTAAAACAGATTGCAGTCTGTTTGTGGTGAGTTTTCTTCCTTGATGACTTTTTACATATAGCTGCAGTTGCTACTTGTTTGTGTCGAACTGGTATATTAATGTTGGTGATGCCCTGAATAGTTAAAGCTGGTTTCCGTGATCATTGATGATCCCTGCTACTTTTTGCATCCAAATTTTGTAGTTAAGAGGTGAAGATATAGCTTGCACTTGTTGTTGGAAATAGTGTATAGAAATTCAGCAGCCTCTTAGATTGAAGTTAAGTTGCCAGTAAATGGTTAACTCTATTTTCCTCACTTACCTGCTTGGACCTTTTCTTATAGAGTAATCAATAGTCAAATGATGGGGTTTAATGATGATAATTTATAGGCTTTTGATGTGAAATATCTTGCAGAAAGGCTGTTTGTTTGTTGAGTAATATAATTTGAGACCCTAAAACAATGGTTATTTTGTGATATCCTGAACTACGGAGTTATCTCTTCTTGCAGATGAGTCGTACATTTTAAGCCTTATATCCTTTTTTGGTTTATTAGTTATGATTTCAGTCGTCAGCTTGTGTTTTGGGTTTAATTACTGTTTCTTGTCCAGTATCCATGTTCTGTCTTTTCATGCATATCATTTGTTTTACTTCACTTTTGAGTGCTGGTGTGTACTTTAGTTGTCTTGACTAAATATCACAGCTGGCTTTGTTATCTGGTTTAGCCAGACTTTTTTATACTTGAAATCAATTTTTTTTAAAACTTTTGATGAGGTATTAATGGACATTGTGATCTGTAAGATGTTTTTGCAATTTGTTGTCTTACTACAACAAATAAAATGAATGCCTCTTGTTTTACGGAGAAACATCTAGCGTGGAACTGTCCTCATTTCATGCTTCTTCCTCCATTATTCCCTGTTCTGATATTCTACTCTTGGATAGAAATGCAAATTGCTGGATATGATCTCCATTCATTTCGCTCACTTTTCCTAGTTAAAATGTCCTTGAATTTGATGAGGAGCATTGATTTGCAGCTTGGTACTCACTCTAAGAAGAGGCCAAATAATCTTGTGATTGGAAGATTTTATGATCATCGTATTTATGATCTCGTGGAGCTTGGCGTGGAAAATTTCAAAAGCATAGAATCATTCTCTTATGATCGGAAATTGGCTCCTCATACCGGATCAAAACCTTTTTTTGCCTTCATTGGAGAAGGATTTGAAAGTGTTGACGAGTTGAAGCATTTGAAAGAAATTTTACTTGATCTATTCCGTGGAGAGGTCTGTCATTTAACTCTTTATCTGGTGGCTTTGATTTCCAGAGTAGTACTATACTAATGTTGTATTTTTTACTGCAATAGGTTGTGACAAATCTGAACCTCGCTGGCCTGGATCGTGTTTATATGTGTACTGCCATATCTTCAAATAAAGTGTTGTTTACTCAATGTGCTATTAGGTTGAAAAAATCTGGCACCAAAGTTCCAAAGATTGAGTTGGTTGAAGTTGGCCCTTCCATGGATTTTCTAGTGAGGCGACACCGTCAACCCGATGACAGATTGAAGAAAGAAGCTATGAAAACAGCTCTTGATTCAACAAAGAAAAAGGTTTGCTGTTTTCCTTCACAATTTATCCTAATTTGAATGTTTAAAGAATGGTACTTACATCTTTTCACCATTTCCAGGAGAAAAATGTTGTGAAGGATCCAATAGAGGGTAAAATTGGGAAGATATACATGCCAGATCAAAAGGTAAGAGACTCTGCCTCCTCCATCTTTGTTCACTTTGATAGATGAAAATAATTCTGTTTTAGTGTTAATAATTACCTCAAAGTCAAGTGCATGTTCTTTCTTAATTCTAATTAGTCACCCTGTAACTTCACTATAATGTTCTGAAAGTTATAACTTTCCATCCACTCCATTTCATTTCATTTTAAATAGCCATTATGAACCTTTTAGCTCTTCCATTCTCTGTTATCATGTCGTATTTCATCCTTTTATTTGCAATCCAACTAATATTTCCTGTCGGTCCCCAATTTTTGGCATCCTAATAACTATGTACAGCCTGGACATTTACTTTAATGTCTTGTTATAGTGGTGTGGAAGTGGTGATTCCTTGCTATTTTTATTGATTTGAATTTGTATTTTGTCAAGCACTACTGTACTAGTAGTCTAGAAAAAGGATATGCATGCATCTCACTCTAAAAGCACACTGGAATTAGTAGAATGGAGATTAATGACCTAGTAGTTGCTGGTATGTATATGCTATAAAATGTAGTAGGTAAGATAACACTTCCAAGTTCCTGCTTATAGCTACAGAATTAGTACAGGAAAGTTTATGTAGTTTTCATCTTTATTTTATTTTTATCAACTTTTCAATCTTGCAATCATTTGTTAAGTTAGTACGCATATAAGCCTGTGACTCCATGAGGCTAAGATGGCAGGTAGAAATAGAACAAGAAAAAAGGTGTAGCTTATGCAAGAAAGGATTAGCAAAATTCCTAGACCTTAAGTTGTACTATTACACTAAGATGACTGTTTGAAATTAGAGGGTGATGCAGTTAATTTCAAGACATTTAGGTTGGTGGACAGTTGTTTATGTATTTTATTGTTATTGGTAGGTTGGTAGTGTGCCTCTGCCTCACAAAGTGAAAGGACTGAAAAGAGAGCGCCGGGAAGCTAAAGGGAAGGATGGGACCCGAGAACCCGCAGAGAAGAAGTTGAAGGAGAATGATAACTAGTATGTCAACTGCTGCTTTTTGATGATATTAAGAAAATGTTGAAGCTGAATCTGGACTGCTATTTCATAATATTTAGAAAATGTTGAAGCTGAATCTGGACCGGTGGACCCTGGAGTTGTGGGGAGCTTGGGAATGCAAGGAGGAACCAGTAGAGATGTTATGAAATGAAGATTCCACTGTGGAACTTCATCTTCTAATCTGATTTTTTGTGTAATTTCAACTGAGATTATTCTAATGAATTTGTTTATGCTTATAGTTGCTTTGGTATCTTGTTTAGTTTAATATTCCTAATCAGATGTTTAACTAGATACCTAAAAATATATATCTCGATGGTTAACCTGTTCTACTAAAAAATGTTTTTTTGGTTGTTAACATGGAATCTTTTACCATCTGTTGGTCATCGTGAGCAAAACTACGGTTTTTTAGTAATACACAAATTCAAAGTGAAATTTTTGGTCCCAAAACTAGATTTTGGGTGGTTTTCACGTAGACTATATTATTTTTTAAATCCCTAACATAGCATCTTATACCATTTTTAGATCCCCGAAAATTATTCGAAATCTTATTTTGGGGATTGAAAATTTCACTTTGAATTTGTGAGGTACTGAAAAAAAAATGTGATTTTTTTATCGGGACCAAAAGATGGTAAAGGATACTCTGTCGTGGACAAAAAATAATTAGTCTAAATTTAACTGATTAATGAATTTGATATGTTTTGAATGGAAATTGGGAAACCTCTACTCTTATAATGTGTAACATGTAAATTTTGTGAATTGGTAACTGTGTGACATGTTTTTGTGTTATGTGACAATAATTAAAATATACAAACTAATCAACTGACTAAAAAGTCTGTATCTTGAAAGACGGTTTTTCCATAAGTTATAGAAATACCAAAGTTTAAAGTGCAAATTAGAAGAAATGAAGATAAATTTTTCAGGTTGCATGAATCAGGTTATAAACTTTATAACTACTACGCATTACATAATAAATTTTCAATATTACAACTAAGACCTTTTACCTTTTATTATTCTAATTAAACCTCGTGTTTCTATAATCCTATAGAAATACGGTATTTTCCAAGACTTTGCCCTGACTAAAAGGGAATCAGGACAATAATTTCAAGTATTTTCTTCGGTCTTTTAATAATGGATCCTTTTTCTTTTTTGAGAGGTATTTTTTAATATTGGCTCCTTTATCTTTTTGGCTAAGTCTAGATTATTTCATCCACCCAATTAACTTTTTCTACTTTCAATATAATCTACACCATTCATTTTACTCTTAGTAAAAAAGAGTGCATAAAAATAGTAGCCAATAATAGAGAGTATCAGAGGGAGTACTATTAATTTTTCTTACATTCATCATAGAATAGTACAAATTTTATTTCAACTTTTTTTACATTCAAAATTTTGCCAAAAACGAAAGTAAGAAAATAATAAAGCGACATAAAATAAGACAGAAAGTACACAAATAGAGGGATGAAGGGATTACACATTTAGAGCATACAATGTTTCTAATAATAGCATGCGTGTAAATTAAAAAACACATTAAAAACCCCTTATTAATAACACGACTCGAGATGAGAGGCTATTTTTGTCAGACGAAACATAGCGATACAGATTTCTTTAAAATCCGTTGTAGTCTAGCTGGTCAGGATATTCGGCTCTCACCCGAAAGACCCGGGTTCGAGTCCCGGCAATGGAGAAGCTTTTCTTACTTTTTGATACTGTACTTCCCAAGTAAAGTAATTACAAATGCAACATTGCGCGGCAGGATTCAACAGCCCCTATATCTCAGTGGTAGAGACTAGAGCGTCAGTCTTGTAAACTGAAGGTCTGTAGTTCGATCTTGCATGGGGCATTAGTTCTGCATAGTTTGTGAAAGATTTTTCAGGTGTTTTCCTGATCGGATTTCACTTACCTTTCGGTTGAACAAAATGGGGTTGTGACTTTTGTTTAGAGATTGTATTTTCCGTAATGAATAGTATTATTAAGTGGTGCAAATATCCCTTTGTCCCGATTTAAACTTTCTATCTGCCTTTTCAGAGTCAAACTTTACAAACTTTGACCATAAATATAAATTAATATATAAAAAATAAATATATCATGTGACATATCGTTAGATTTGTCTTAACATCTATTTTCTAAATATTAATTTTTTATGCGGAATTATTATATACAACTAGAAATATTTACGGTCAAACATGCTCCTTGAAGACTGTGAAAAAATAATTCGAAACTTAATAGTGTGACGGAGGGAGTAGAGTTGGGATAGGTTGGGTTGGGTTGGGTTGTTGATAAAGTGTTGAAATAAAATGAATTGGTTGTATAATGGATTGTATAAGTGGATGAGAGAGAACAATTATTTATTAATAAATTTGAGTTGGGTTAGGCTGTGGATAAAAATAATCTAAAATATTGTGATGCGATGAAATATCGTTACATATTTTGTGACGCTTTGAGATGCAGTTCACTTTAGAAGAGTCACTAAATTTTGTGACATGGACGTAGTAATTCAATTTAGTGATATGTGCATATGTCATGAATATTTAGTGATATGGTGCAAATATTGTTGCATTTCCTTACCTGTCACAAAATATGTGTTACTAATTAATGGAATTTTTTTTTGTAGTGTTAGGGACTTGATTTGTTTGCAACCACAATTACTTCACTTATGATTGCAAATTTATCAGGAAGCTGAAAACATTATTTGGTGAGGAAATGGTCAAGAATACCCTCCTCACTGAAAATCCTGCAACCTCCTCCACATCGTAATTACCCAATTTCAATTGATAAAATTACGGGTGGGAAATGGGCGGACATATTAAATATGGGTTAGATAATATGTGTAATTAAAATTTTTGGGTATAATTCATTTTGACCCATTTTAACACGGGTCAAAAAATGGATCAGATCAAAACGGGTCGAGTTGAAACTCGCCCAATCCACGGATAATAAATTATTGAACTCACAAGTCAAAAATGGATAAACCCACATTTTTCAACGCATTTATGAACCTGTTGGATTTTTCCTATTATGTGAGGAAATTAGTCCCAAGCATTTGTGGAATTTGGCTCAAACTAAAAGGGTCATTCCGGTCATCTTAGCAAACCTTTGGAGTAGGGCTTACTTGGGGGTTGGCTACATTTGGATCAATTTAGGAGAAACAACAACAGAGGGAGAGAGAAAGACACAAAAGTGGGTGAAAAGGTATTTTCGAGTTACAGTGTGCACAGTTTCTGTAAATCTACGATATCTCACAATCCGACCCTTAGATTTTGCTGAAATTTTGGCACGGTGTTCCCAGACCATGTAGCTAGATTCTGAACGTTGAAGATTTGTTTTGGAGTTCTGAAAGTGACTCATTTGTCCTCGTGAAGTAGCTCGTCATATTTGGTGACTTCTTCTCCTGTTATTGTTTAATCTTCATTGTTGTAGCGGTTATCGATCATATTATTGTTGAGATCAACTTGTGCTAGTATTAGCTGGTTGTTGAGGGCCTTGTAACACTCTTGGTTGATTAATGAAGATGGTTGAGGTGGGTCGATTGACCCTGTGGTTTTTACCCTTCGCATTGAAGGGATTTTCCACGTAAATGCTTGTGTCTTGCTTTGTTTGTTCTTTATGACGCTGCCACTATTTTGCTATTGTTGCTCCTCATAGGGAAGGATAATTTGGTCATCTTCCCACCAGAACCTATATGGGTTTATATATCATCTCATATGGATAAAACCTGCGGATTTCAACCCATATATCGACCCATGGGTTTTTAGTGATCTACTCGAAAATGGCCGTCAGAGATAAATCCTCGCCTGAAGAAATCGTTAGTTCTCCTTCGTCATGAGATGTATGGAAGAAACAGATAAAGAAGATTGGTTAAAAATGCCATCATGGTCACCAGTATCCGCGTACTTGAAGAGGAAGAATGTCCAGAATTTTAACAAGAAAGAAACTTGAAGAATTCACCTCTGTGTGTCAACACCATGTACTTGCTCCAACCTTTGTCATGTACGCTTTCCGAAATTCCGATCTCCCAAGCTTAG
The DNA here is from genome assembly GCA_032355705.1 of Rubia peregrina. Classification (NCBI taxonomy): domain Eukaryota; kingdom Viridiplantae; phylum Streptophyta; class Magnoliopsida; order Gentianales; family Rubiaceae; genus Rubia; species Rubia peregrina. The sequence goes on from JAULKK010000006.1 coordinate 10,584,990, forward strand.
CAACTCTCTGTTCAAGTAGTATTTGGTGTGAATGATGATGTGCTCTACAGAAAGTGTCTCTTCTTTACTTCAAGGTTCTTGGAGGAATCGGTTTTAATTCTACAAAACTTGTATTTACATAATGTTTTGAGCACGAGAGAAATTTATTGGCTACAGGATCGCTCAAGGCTGAGATGTATAAATTTCATCTAGAAACGTGAACGTTTGTAACACTGTTAACTTTTCTTATAAGATTTTCTGCACAAAGTGTAAGAGTGAAAAGGCTTGATGATTAGCCTATGTATTGATAACTATATATAGGTTACAAAGAAGTGTACAAAAGGAATGTACATCTAATCATCTATCATTATCATCTAATCATATGACAATTATCTTCTAATCATATCAATAATATATTTGAATATCAATCAAATATATTGTCTACCTTAATACCCTCCCTCAAGCGAAGCGTCGGGTGGACCGAAACACAAAGCTTGGATCGGAAAAACTCAAACAATGAACGAGAGAGGCCCTTGGTGAAGATATCCGCAATCTGAAGAGATGTGGGCACATGACTAACCCGAAGCTTTCCAGAGGCAACGAGTTCCCGAACAAAATGGTAGTCAATGTCAATGTGCTTCGCCCTTTTGTGAGCAACAGGATTCTGAGCAAGAAAAATTGCACTATTGTTGTCACATAGCAAAAGAGGCGAACGGGACAACGGAAAATGAAGATCACGGAGCAGATGAGACAGCCAAACCACCTCAGCAGCAGTGTTGGCCAATGCACGATATTCAGATTCCGAGCTGGACCGGGAGACTGTAGGTTGTTTCTTGGCGCTCCAGGAGACGAGGTTCTCACCAAGAAACACAGCATAACCATAAGTGGATCGTCGAGTCTCAATACAACGGGCCCAATCAGCATCGGAATATCCCATCACCTCAGATGAGCACACGGAGCTGAAAGAGAGGCCGAGATGCATAGTGCCACAAACATAGCGAAGAATGCGAGTCACAGCAGCAAAGTGATCGTCCCGAGGGTCCTGCAGAAACTGACTTACAGAATTAACTGCAAAAGACAGATCAGGACGAGTGATAGTGAGGTACTGAAGAGCACCCACAAGCGAACGATATAAAGTTGGATTAGCAAACTTCCCACTAGTACTACTATGAAGCTGAGACTGCGGCAAGAAAGGCGTAGAAAGCGGAGCAGCATCAGTCATACCAGCACGTCGTAAGATATCCCGAGCATACTTAGCTTGACTTTAAAACAGGCCAGATGATGTCGAAGAGACCTCTAATCCAAGAAAATAGTAATCGTGGCCCAAATCCTTGATGGAGAACTCCCAATCTGTGCGAGTGATAAACTGACGAATGAGAGCAGGATCATTACCAGTGAGGATGATATCATCAACATACAGTAGTAGATAAAGCAGCGTTGAACCTCGAGAGTAGACAAACAAGGATGTGTCAGCAGAACTGCATTGGAAACCAAGAGTACAAAGGTAGGTACTGAAACGGTGGAACCATGCACGAGGAGCCTGTTTAAGACCATAGATAGCCTTGTGGAGGCGACAAACAAAATCAGGACGAGTCGGATCCTTGAAACCAACAGGCTGAGCCATATAAACCGTTGTATCAAGAACTCCATTTAGAAAAGCATTCTTGACGTCGAGTTGATGAAGAGGCCATTTTCGCATGGTGGCGATGGCTAGGACGGTGCGAACTGAGGCAGCTTTGATCACGGGACTTAAAGTGTGGTCAAAATCGAATCCAGGAACCTGTGAATACCCCTTTGCAACAAGGCGAGCTTTATGACGATCAATGGTACCATCAGGCCTATATTTCAACCGGAACACCCATTTAGATCCAACAATGTTGACCCCAGGTGGACGAGGAACTAACTCCCATGTATTTTGCTGACGAAGGGCATACATTTCCTCATCCATAGCAGCAACCCAGTGCGGATCACGAAGTGCAGCTCGGTAGTCACGAGGCTCTGTTTGTGAAAGAAGGGCCGCAAGGAGACCAGTTGCGATAAAATCCAAATGAAGATTGCGCGGTTGACGAGTGCCATCTTGATGACGAGTAACCATATGATGGGTCCGTGCAGGGGGCTATCCATGAGAATCATCGGATGAAGAAGGAGACGATGATGAATTAGATAACGGTGGAGAAGCAGCTGATGAAGTAGGAGGAGAGTGAAACGGAGTATCCAAAACATGATCTGGGACTGATGAAGTGGCCGAAAGAGTGGGCAAATCAGAGCACACCAAACATGGGGAGCGAGCAGGATTCGAGACTGATGGAGCAGGGGAGACTGAAGGCACGTCTGGAGGAACTACGGACTGAGCAGGAGGCAAGTCAGCATCAATAAAAGCATAAACATCCAGCAAAGAAAAAGAAGACTCTGTGTGATCAACTGGAGCAAAAGGAAAGCATGTCTCATCAAACCTAGCATGACGAGTGATATAGACACGTCCAGTGGCTTGATCCAAGCACCGAAATCCTTTGTATTGAGAGCTATAGCCGATGAAAACACAAGGAATGCTCCGCGGGGCTAACTTGTGTGCTGCATAAGGGCGAACAAAAGGATAAACTCTGCAACCAAAAGGGCGAAAGTTAGAGTAAATTGGCCGGCGATGAAAGAGCAGTTCATATGGAGATGTCCCATCAAGGACTGGCGTTGGAAGGCGGTTAATAGTGTGAACTGCAGCTCCAAATGCATCATCCCAGTAAGACAGAGGTAGATGCGAATGAAATAACATGGTGAGCCCCATCTCAGTGACAGTGCGATGTTTGCGCTCAGCACGTCCATTTTGCTGAGGCGTATGAGGACAGGATAATTGATGGTGAGTACCATTTGCGGCAAAGTGAGTCCTTAGGCGGTTATTAACAAATTCAGTTCCTCCATCACTTTGAAAAACCTTAATCCGAGCAGAAAATTGATTTTCTACGAATGCCTCAAAATGAAGATAAGTATCCACAAAGTCAGATTTCCGGCGAAGAGGGTAAAACCAGGTAAACCTCGAGTAATCGTCAACAAATATAGCATAATAAGCAAAACCAGTTTCAGATAAGACAGGAGAAGGTCCCCATAAGTCGCTATGAACTAAATCAAGAACACGCAAAGCTCGTTTATTATTTTCAACAAATGAAAGCCTCTGACCTTTTGCCATAACACACGGGGAGCAGGTGTGGGGTTTAGGCAACAAAGACGAAACAGATAATACCCCATCTTTAACTAAAAGGGAAATAACATTATGGGACACATGTCCGAGGCGGGCGTGCCACAACTCAAAAGAAGCCCGACTTGTATTATTCTGAACAAAAGAAATCAACGCTGCTTCTCCACGATCCAACACGTAGAGTCCATTCTCACTGCGGCCCCTTCCCACGATTTCCCTGGAAACTTTGTTCTGAATAATGAAGGATTGGTCATCAAACGTTATCAGAACACCAAGATCACGGGTTAACTTACTAATGGACAGTAAGTTCTTAGTAATGTGGGGAACAACTAACACATCAGTTAAATGCAACGACGGAGTAATCTTAGAATCACCATGATGTGTAATGGAAATAGAAGAACCGTTTCCAACAAGGACTTGAGAATTACCAGTATAAGGGGTGACACTCTCTAAAGCAGAGGATGAGGATGCCATATGATTGGTCGCGCCTGAGTCGATGTACCAATCAGAAGCACGAGCAGTCGGTTCAAGTTGAAGCGAGGATTGGAAAGACTCGGCAAGTTGTGCGGATTCCGTGGGGCGAGGAACCAAGCGATAACATGAAGAAGCAGAATGACCAGGTTTAGTGTACCACTGACAAACCGTACCTGAACCACGTCCACGGCCACCACCAGAGCGTCCAGCACCTCGGCGGCCACCAAAACGACCCCCACGGGCGGCGCGTGCGCCAGACGCGCCGCCACCACGCACCGGCGCGTGGTCGCGCGCGCGGCCCCCGGCTGGGCGAGCTGACCCCAGGCCCACCGCGGGCGGGGCTGGGGGG
>JAULKK010000006.1:10590652-10602393 GCA_032355705.1 Rubia peregrina
ATGTATGATGGTTCACTTGGTATAGTATGTGCAATATCTGCTCTGAAGGTTTTGAAATTGACCAATAGGTTGGGAAGACTACGGAGGCCAGTTGAGGTGAGTTAGAAGTAATCATTTAGGTTATTGATTTATGAAATAAGTGAGATTATGAGCTTTCTCCCTTCTTTTACTTAAACATGTTGTGAAGCTAGAACTAAAATTTCATTTACTTATTTCTGAATGAATAAAGTTGCTGCCTGTCTGCTTAATTTTGAAGATCTTGCTGATGTTTTATTTGTGTCCTAGCTTGTCTAAGCCCGGAGCTCTTTCTATGTAAGAAGATTTTAAAATTATTTTTGGCAAACTCAAAGAATTGGCAAATTTGTGGAGAATATATGATTTGACTTTCCCTTCCATCTCAACATTGTCATTTCTGCTGTAGTCAGTTTTTTATGTTCATATTTAGTCACCGAACCTTTAAAAAAGAGTGAAGGGGAAGACTTGGAATAAAACTACTAGGAAAAACATGTTATATTTAAATATAAGTCATACCATGCGTGTCAGGCAAAGATAATAGAGAGATATAATGCATTTAGTGACTCCACGATAGCTTAGATGTTGTTGGCTAAGATGGATGAATTTGAGAATGAATTTATTACATTCACTGATCTTTCTATGTTTATGAAAAGAAAGATTGATGCTGCCCAATTTTCTTTTGAAAACAAAACTAGCAGGGCAGGGAAATTTCTGTGCTTTAAATACTTATCAAACCTAGTGTGATCTTGAGAATTTAGAAGTATTAAGCATACTCTGCATTTCCTGGTGTCCTCTTACCACTATAAAATTTTAATTTTTTCATTCATATGCATTTGGTTTATAGTATGTAAAGTATTAATAGCAGCTTCTGTAAATTAGAAGATGGAGAGAATTTGTGCGTTGCATATAAACCTTGCACTAAAAATACTGTTATCTGTGTGCTACCCCTTCTGTCAGGCCCTCAATGTTTCATGGGTGGAGACCATTTTGCATCGTTACTTGGTTTCAGTTTTCTGTTTAAAAAAGCACATCATGGGTGGAGACCATTTTTCATCATTACTTGGTTACAGTTTTCTGTTTAACAAAGCACATGAATCTATGTTAAATTATATTTGACCATCCCAACAACTTCTGTAGTAGTCTTCTATTTCTTCTGTAGTAGTCTTCTATAGTATGTAAAGTATTAATAGTAGCTTCTGTAGTAGTCTTCTATAGTATGTAAAGTATTAATAGTAGCTTCTGTAGTAGTCTTCTATTGGCTTAGCTAGATTTTCCAATGACATTGTCAGGTAGTAGCATTCAGTGACGAGGAAGGAGTTAGGTTCCAGACTACCTTCTTGGGAAGTGCAGCTATTGCTGGTATATTGCCGGTCTCGGCACTGCAGATAAATGATAAGAGGTCTCTTGTCAACTTCACCTTGTAACTGTTGGTTCTCTGAATCTAACGAGGAAATATTGTTCAGTGGTATGACAGTGCAAGCCGCGTTAAAGGAGAACTTAATTGAAACTACTGCAGAGAACCTTTTGCAGCTTAAATATGATCCAGAATCAATTTGGGGATACATTGAGGTCTGTATGCAATTTCACAAAATAGAGTCGCAAGATAGTGTATTTAATTTTCAATATTTGCTTCCAACGTTATTCATCTTACTTCCAATTTATTGTTTCCCAGGTTCACATTGAACAAGGACCTGTACTTGAGAATATTGGTCTTCCTCTTGGTATGGTGAAAGGAATTGCTGGACAGACTCGACTGAAGGTGTTCTTCTCCGATTTGTCCTATTGTCAGTACCTTTTTATAGCTAAAGCATGTATCAACTCTCCTGCCTAAATCCCAGAGTTTTAGCTATGTTAAATCTCACTATATGTGTAAGATTTTGAACATTGTTGGCGGTGACCTAACTATTTGAAGACTTGACATTCTCTTTTAGTCTAAACTAGATAGGAAATGGCAGTTCAAATTAAAAGGTTCTAAGAGTAACCAATACCCCTTGACCTTTAGTTTAGCCCCTGCAATAGATAGCTCTCACAATTTCAACAAAAAATCATAAGAGTGATTGTTGAACTTCTGAAATCATCTAATTTGTGTTTTAGTTTTTCTACTCTCATGTGATTTAGATGTTTTGTTTCTCGGTGTCTCAAAATTGTTCAATTCCACCGTCAGAACTCTATCTGTCATCAGAATCTAGCTCCTCCAAAGACTGGGTAACCATTAGCCACATTTCCAGCAGATAATTCTCTTAAACTAGCCTACCCCTACGTGCAGGTGATTGTGAGAGGCTCGCAAGGCCATGCAGGGACTGTACCGATGACCATGCGTCAGGACCCTATGGCTGCTGCAGCTGAATTAATGGTTTTGTTGGAGGGACTTTGTAAACAACCAGAGCAGTATCTTTCTTACAGTGGTGAATGTAGAGCTACTAATGTGGAGTCTCTTGCTGGATCTCTTGTTTGTACTGTTGGAGAAATTTCAAGCTGGCCAAGTGCTAGCAATGTTATCCCAGGCCAGGTATATAGGTACCTTGAACTGTTATCTTCCCCAAACTTGCACCTAAAAAAACATTCCTATTCTCTCCTTTACTGTGTTCATTTTTAAGCATGGATGTAAGAAAAAAGATTTCTTAGCAAGTATAGTAATTCAATCGTTATCGTGGACGTTATAAGGTCAAAGATTGGCAGATGTATGCTTGGAAACGAATGTAAGCAGGTATTTATATTTCGGTGCAGTTTCATTTACCCCATTGTGGTCTAATGGCTGCAGGTAACGTTCACTGTGGATTTACGTGCTATTGATGACATTGGACGTGAAGCTGTTCTGCATGAACTATTTAATAAAATGCACCAGATATGTGATCGCCGCTCAGTTCTCTGCACAATTGAACGCAAGGTATGGCATTTCTTTCCCATGTCGTATGACATCCTTCTGTAAATGCACTAAACTTGTTCATTATCTTCCAGCACGACGCAAAGGCAGTAGTTTGTGACCATGAGCTGAGCACACAACTGAAGTCTGCAGCATATGCTGCCGTGAAAAGAATCACGGGTGAAGATGAATTTGATGTGCCTGTATTGATGAGTGGTGCTGGACATGATGCAATGGCTATGGCACATCTAACTAAGGTTTGTTATTGTGGACCTAGTCAAAGGTGACTACCGCTTAAGCGCTGTGACTAAGTTCTACTGCTGTTTTGCAGGTAGGCATGCTCTTTGTCCGATGCCGTGGTGGCATCAGCCATTCTCCTGCTGAACATGTACTAGATGATGATATTTGGGCATCAAGTATGGCTGTCCTTGCGTTTCTAGAGACCTTGTTGTAATATCCTTCACTAGTGTTAGCTGTTACTATCAACTATCTCCTGTAATTACCCATCAAAATAACGAACAGCAATATGAACCTCAAATTTGGACTGGAACTAGCCCTGTTTTCGTGAGCAAATGTAAATATTGGAATCATCCGAATTTAGAAATGTATTTCGATAGCCATAGTTTATGCGTTCTAAAGTTGCTTGCTGAACTGCGTTACAAGTACATTGCTTTACACAAGTAAATTGACGCTAACCTACTACGTACTAGGTTAGACCAGGTATTACACACATTCTCAAGGTAAAACTAGATTGGCTCTAACAGCCAAAGCATCCTTGTAACACTATTATGGTCACCAGTTGGAAATTTACCTTTTTTCGGTGGGGAGTGGAAGAATGCACCTTATTTAGAGGCTGATGGTTGGGCCAACTGCTGCAGCTGGTGAACAACATGCGACATTCTGGGCCGCATGGAGGGAACATGCTGTGTGCAATAATATACAAGATCTACGACTTTCTGAATGACTCCGACTTCAGGATTTTGGTGGGAAGAAGATGTTATTAAAGGATCCAACAGTTCAACGTAGCGATGAGACTGCACCAGGGGAGTCGCCCACTCGAATATACTTTGCCAACCTACTGAATCAACAGCCTGTGCTGGTCGGCGTCCACTAACGATTTCAAGCAGCAGAACTCCAAAGCTGTAAACATCACTCTTTGTCGTTAGCTCATTTCTATATACAAATTCAGGAGCAAGGTATCCATGTGTTCCACCAGCCATAACCCTCCTCTCATGCATCACTTCCCATGGTATGAATTTTGATAGGCCAACTCCCATTAAATGAGCACCAAATTCTTCGTCCAGGAGTACATTACTCGCACGTATATCATGGTGCACCACTTGGGGCTTCACCTTGTCATGGAGGAATCTGTTATGATATTAAAAGATCACATAAACCAGCACAAACATAAAGACTTCGTTGCTCAGGTATAACTAAGCTCACTATATATCTGTACATGATACCCGAAAACATTTCCTTCTGCATGGAGTAAAAAGTGCAAACTCATCTTCATATAAGGGTAGGACATAATCCTTAAATTTCACTAATAGGAACTGCATAAGAACTACTTCTATAAGCTAAAGAGACGTGTAATTGGGAATACAGATCAGAAATAAGATTGCCACTTATATTTCAACAGGAAAGATGTCAAAGGTAGATAAGCACCAAAATGAAATTTACAATTCATATCTTTCCATACAAAACATTTACCTTGTATTTCAGAACACACACATATACATACAAATATTAATGCGTGTATAAATTTAGAACAAAACTGTAGTGTAGACATAGTTTTAAAAGAAGTGTAAGAATTTTACTTACGCAATTCCTTGAGCAAGGGTCGTGGCAATTTTCATCCTCATTGTCCAGTCCAAGCTCCTCCCCCCTCTGGGAACGTGGTGTAGCCATCCATCCAAAGGTCCATTTGCAATAAACTCATACACTATATAGCGATCACCATGATCATAGCAACATCCTTTGACACCCACCAAATTTGGATGCTGAAGCCTTGCAACCCTCCCGATCTCGGAATAGAACTCTTTCTTCCTCTGAAAGCTGGACCTTTTCAACCTTTTAACAGCCACCTTTGACCCATCAGGTAGAATCCCACTATACGTGCCCCCTGTTTTTGCATCACCGTGTAGACGGTTTCCTTCACTAAAATTCTTCGTAACAGACTTCAATTCATCGCGGGTAAAGGCTTTCCATGATGGAGGAACCAATGCCAGTTCAGCAGGGCTAGACATTTTACGAGACTTTCTGCTTTTCTTACTCCGTCGATATATGAGAAGCCAAACGACAACAGCAAACGTGGTAAAGAGAATCAACCCACTCACCACAGCAAGTATAATGAGGTATTCTCTGTGGCAATGCATATGGTAACATTTCTCCTCTGAAATCATACATAAATAAAAATTGACATTAGCAAATTCTCTAATTATCACCATCACCTGCGCTGTGGATGTCAAAATATAAATTTAAGAAGGCTAGAGAAGTAGATTGCAAGCTGCAACAATCACAAGGCAGAGGAACACGGACCTGGGTTGAGCATGCATATAAAGGGATGAGATGTGTTGCAACTTTGAGCTGTAAGGCGATGAGTTTCATTGGTTATCAATGTACAGAAATTCTCCAAATTGATTCCGAGGCATGATGAACCAGAACAACTTGAGTTGAAGCGAAATCTGGGACCAATAGTTTCATTCCAAGAAGTTGTATTATCTAACCATTTCCACTCGACTCCACCAGTTGTATTAGTGCCTCTTCCGCCAACCCAGCATCCAGTACTATTTTGATCACACAACTTCTGAATAAGAGTTAGTTCCTCCAGGGAACTCACGGAGGCAAGATGTCCATTATAGCTTATGCAGCTGGATACTGCCACATCCCATGGTCGGGACCCTTTCATATACCGTAGACACTTCCTCTCACTGGAATAGCTTGACCCAACATCATGGCACGCTGAATTTGAGGGGAAAATTAAAAAACAACTTCAACATAGAACTGTGAAAGAAGAATGTAAATATTACTTTGTGGGTATATTAATTCCGTTAATATTGGCTAGGAGTAAAACTGAAGTTCCAGTTGCTTCACATTCCAAATATCTACTGAGGCACCATCCAAGCAACGAAACAAACCATGGAGCAGCAATAGATTCAAAACACCTGTTAAGGTGCTACCCTTCTACATTATATTGAACTAACTCTGTGTTAATTCCACTATATTAAACCAGCAGTCCATACTGTTATCACACCATGCACCACACAAGGAGTGAACAATTCAGAAAAGTTCTATATGTGGAGAGTGGATATCCGGTTGTACACCTTGTTTTCCTGTTAGTTAACATACGAGTATAAATAGACTGTTGGTAGCATTACATGAGATGCTAAATCATAATATTAAGCAAAGCCATCAGATTCTGAAACCGGCCTCGTTATTAATCTAACTCAACCTTGAGTACCAATGGGAGATTATATACAGCCTCATTGAATCACCAAACACATTAGCTCAAGCTTCTTCTTTTTTTGAAATACACATTAGCTCAAGCTTAATTTCAGTACAGAGTAATTTCAGTACATAAGGAGTGAACAATTCAGATAAGTTCTACATGTGGAGGGTGGATATCCGATTGTACACCTTGTTTTCCAGTTAGTTCTACCCGAACAAACCAATATAAATTGACTGTTGGTAGCATTACACGAGATGCTAAATAATATTATGCAAAGCCATCAGACTCTGAAATCAGCCTCGTCATTGATCTAACTCAATTTTAACTGCCAATGGGAGATTACATACGGCCTCATCAAACCGCCAAACACATTAGATCAAGCTTGATTTCAGTACAGAGTAACTAAATTAACTCAGCATAAGTTAAGAACTATGTTCAAAAAAGAAAAGTTTAGCTAAATAGCATGGCTCGTGAACAACAAAACTATAGAAATCAATGACAATATAGAAGCTTACTTACCTTCAGTTTGGTTGGCTGAAGGCACATTACCTGAGCCATTGAACATCTGAAAAGGTAGAAATTCAATGATTCAATCAACACACTTAACAGAAGTCACATCTTGGTGTTAAAAAACTCGTCAAAGTTGTACTCACAGCATTGGAAGAGTGAAGCTGAAGCTGAAGCTGAAGAAGAAAGCACCACATGTAAAGCCGGGAGAGCATCAACAGCTTCAGTTCCATCTGGGCTTCTAAATATTAGCAAGAAAACAAAGGAATCGTTTTTTAAGATACACAAAAGAAAGATTGACAAGCAGCAGAAAATCCCAGGTAAAAAGGAAGTGCTTACTTATAGAATCAAATAGCATCAGGTGAAGAATGGAATTGAGAATAGGGCTATGTTTACTATCCGGTATAAACACGAGGCAGACTTGGTTGGGTGGACTGTACTGTTTAGGCAGGGGTAGGCATTGAATTGCATTAAATGGGAAAGGGGGGCTTCATCTTCCCCAGCACTCACCTGAGTGCAAAATTGGAAAATTAGTCGCACAAACTTCCACAAAGTATTCGACCGCCTAATAATTAGGAATGTCAAAATAAAAATGAGAAAGTCTCGTGGCGATCTGTCTATAAATTTTTAGATAGGTCAGTGATCAATTTGTAAAAAATGGTTCAGATTATAATTAATTATAAATAAGGAAAGTTATTATAAATTATAGTTTCATTGCACTTTCTTTTCTTGCAGTTTCTTATTAAAACATTGCAACTAGAATTTACCGTTTCTTCTCCACTTTTTCTCTCACTTTAACTTTCGTTTTCTTTCTCTCGTTTTTTCTCTGCTTTCCGTCATTGTTGCTTTGTAATTTTCTCACCGTTTCGTCACCAAATCCATCACCGTTTTCTGCGTTTTCTTTGTCGTTCAACTTCCTCTCGATCTCGACGTTCAACCTTGGACTTGAAATTGGTAAGTTTTTCGTTTCTTCTGCGTTTTGACGATTTTAGGTTTCAATAATTGATTGTCGTTTATATTTTATTGTTTAATAATCGTTTGCCGTTCCAATTTAACGTCTTTGTTACTTATTTGTTGTAGATTATGGGTAGGGTGAAGGGTAAAACAGGAGGTTTCCTCCGAAATCAGATGTTAATATGACAAAGGGAAAGAAGGACGTTTCTCCTAAACCAGAGAAGATGACTCGGTCTTGTCCTTCTCCTAGTTCATTTTGTTTATTTTTCGTTTTGAATATTTGGAGTTTCGCGCATTTTATTTCTTATTGTGTGGATGTGTGTTTTTTCATTCTTCTTGTTGTTGACTTTTTTAGAGTATGCTTTTTTTTTAATTTGTAAGTCAGATCTGTATGTTTTGCGTGTTCTTTATAACATGTACTAGTATTTGTTTGTTTTAGAAGTTGCATGTGTTAGTATACCATATGTATTAGTTAGTATAACATATGTATTGGTTTTGAAAAACTACATAATTATTTTTTGTACTTTTATTCTTCTACTTTGATAGCATGTATTTATTTCATTAGAAGTTGCATATGTTAACATACAACATGCATTAGTTAGTTACAATGTATGTGTCTCAGATTATATTGCTTATTGACTGTTAGTTTATAAAGTTTTTCATATGTTATAATGTAAGAGATATATGATAGATACTTATTGTTAGAGTGTGCATTATTTTAGTTATGTTATGCATATGTTTTGAAAAACTATGAAACTGTTATTTGAACTTTTATATATATATATATATATGATTCATAGCATGTATTTATTTCATTAGAAGTTGCATATGTTAGTATACTTTATGCATTAGTTAGTTATAGTGTGTGTGTATTCTTCTGATTTGATAGCATGTCTTTATTTCATTAGAAGTTACATGTGTTAGTATACTTTATGCATTAGTTAGTTATATTGTGTGTGTATTCTTCTGATTTGATAGTATGTATTTATTTCATTATACGTTGAATATGTATGTATACTTTATGCGCTAGTTAGTTATACTATGTGTGCGTGTCTTAGATTATATTACTTATTGACTGTCATTTAATAATTTATTGTTTTTGACTGTGTATATGATTTTTTTAGCTTTTCCTAGAGGAGTTGAAGGCATATTTCAAAATGTTGAACCTGAAAAAATTGAAGATGATAATACGTTTTATGTATTACATTTATTTACTTATTTATTTTTGAGATGTTATATATCTTAAATGTGTTATGGTGTTTAGATGTTGTGCCTCTTGTGAGGAAATCCAAGAAGAAGTATGGACCTTCACTGTAAACTGAGATGAAGAAGATTCAGCAGTCCTACGCTTCTGGAGGTTGTTTTGTTTTCTTTATATGTTGTATTATTTATGTGATTATGTTTGTTATTTTTTTGTAACGTGCTTATATAGTTTGTGCTTCTGTTTTGATGTGTAGTTGTTTCATTAACACGTAGGTCTGCGAGGATTGGTGGTGTTGTTACCCCGGAGGTTTCTGTTGTTGCTGTTTCTATTGAGCCAAAGAAGAAAGGGTTGAAAGTTACTGTGAAGAAATTACGGTTTGGTGAAGGTGAATCAACCAAAGATTTTAAAGACTTTGATTATGAAACTTTGTTGAGTGATATAGTTCGAATGAGTAGAGAGGCAGCTGGTGTTGATGAGGTTGGGGGCTCTGTGGCCGGCGAGGTGGTTGGTGAGGCTAGGGGTTCTTTGGTAGCTGGGGTAGTGAGGAAAGCTCTTTTTGATGTTTTAGATATAATGATTGAAAATGTTAGTGCTGGTGGTGAATGGGTTATGTCTGTTGAAGTTGTTAGGTCTGTTGCTGGTGTAGGGTCAGGTGGCGTTGAAGGTGGTTTAGTGGTGTTGGTGTTGTTGAGGGTGCTGAGGGTGTTGAGGGGAATGTTTTTTTTGAAGAAGTTGATGCTGAAGTTTATGCATTTTTTGTGGAATGTGTTGGTGATTTGAATATGTTGAATAGAATGAGAGCGAGTCTGTTAGGGAGGAAGTTGTACCTCATGTGGTTATTGATTTTGAAGGACAGAAGAAGAAAATGTCCCCAACTACTAAGAAAAACGAGGCAGTGTCTCAAAGTTCAAAGAAGAAGTCCCCCGCTGTGAAGTTGAAGAAGATTGGGGAAGGAAGTAGTAGGCAAGTCGGCAGTTGGTGAGTTGAAGAAGAAGAAGGAAAGGAAGTAGTTGAGAAGAAAATGAAGGAAAGTGGTGCTAAGTTTGGTGAGAAACTAAAGGTGAAGTCGAAGGTAGTAAAACATCTGGTTTGAAAGGAAAGTTGATAGTGTGGCTGGTGGAGCATCGGCTTCTAAAAAATGGTTTATGTTGACCAAGGTGGTGTTGCTGATGGAAGACCTGGCAAACAACAGTGTAATCGTTCGAAGAAGCATGTTGTTGAACGTGTTGATGAGGAGGGTAATATGTAAGTTTTTTTTCTTTTCTGCTCTCAGTATTATTTGATTACATTACAACATGTATTTGTTTCATAGTGTTGCATATGTTAATATTCAGGTTTTTTTTTGTTATTTATACTTTGTATATATTCAGTCTTGTTTTATTTTCTTACATGTTGATAAGAAACAGTAATTATTTGTTTACATGTTGCAAATGTTAATATTGCTAGTTTATTTGTTACTAATGCATATCCAACTTTTTTTTGCAAAAAAACTGTTTGTCTTCAGTGTTATCTTAGAACTTGCATTTATTTGCTTAAATATTGCATATGTTAATATTCATGTTGTGCTAGATACGGTGACTGTTTATTGTTTAAAATTTCATCTTTGTTTATTAGATTTAAACTTATAGATTGCATGTATTATTGTATTAGTATCCTAAATTTTTAGTAACTTTTGAAACTGTGTATGCTTAATATTTTCATATTGAATTTTGTTTTTTAGGTTTGCAAAGAAACTCTCTAATGCCTTCTGTCTTTCGAAGCTGAAGTACGTCATTAGTTCCCTGACTGCTGAGCAAAAGAAAGATGTTGAAGAAATAGGTTTTGGTGGTGTGCTTCATTTTGATATTTCATCTATCCCTAACGGAATCATCCAATGACTGGTTGAGAGGTTTGATCCGGTGGGGTGTGTCCAAGTAGTAGTCTGCTGTAGGTATATTATTACCCATGATAATTTGTATGACATTTTCTACATTTCTAGGGTTTCAGGATGTCTCATGGGGATGGTGAAGAACAATGAGAGGGGTGTCTCTAAGGACATGGATATTAGGGAAAGATGGAGGCTTAAGTTAGGGGCTGATAAGTATGGTAATATCACTTACATGAATATTTTTTATGAGATTATTAAACTGACTGGGGGTGGTGATCAGTTTAAGAGATACTTTTGTATGCATGTGATGTGTACTTTCTTGGCCCCAACTACAAGAAACATGGTAGATATGAAGATTGTTGATGCTTTAGAGAATGTGGGAACTATTAAGAGTCTTGATTGGTGTGGCTTAGTTCTGGATCGTCCGCGTGAGGATGTTGGTAGCTTTAAATCTGGGAGTATAAATGTGTATATGTTAGTGGTTGTGTGTTTGTATTGTTGGTGGCATACATTTATAGGTTTTCCTTTAGAGGTCAGCCTGACCCTACTAGATTTCCCTTGTACATGCATTGGTCGAACAAATCGATGTTGAAGAAGGTTCATTTTCTTGAGAAGATGGGGTATGATAAGGGAGGGAGTTATGGTTGAGGGTGGGTTTCCTTTGAGCAAAGATGATAGGCTGAAAAAGAAAAGTAGCATGCAGGAATCCGAGGAAATTCGTAATGAGAATGTTAGTTGTGAGGGGCTTTGTACTCCGACTATTGCATTTCATGGCATTGCTCAGTTTATGAAGTCCATTGTGTTCCTCATGGGTAAGCTGCGATTCGAGTTCTTCACTACTTGAAAATTCATCATGGTCAAGGTTTATTTCTCTCTTCAAGTA
>JAULKK010000006.1:10610206-10624410 GCA_032355705.1 Rubia peregrina
TAATTATCTATTTTTTCTCATTATTTACATTGTGCTTTTTTATCGTATACAATCCTTGTAAAATTCATAAGTAAAATTTAAACACCCAAGTAAAACTTAATTAAATAACTTTTAAATTAAGATTTCAATACTTTATGATATTTTTAAAAAGTTAATAATTTAAAATATAATATGTTGATTGTAAATATGTTAAATACAATCAATTTATTTATTTAATTATATTACATGTTAATATACCAATTAATAATAATTAATAATAAATGATGATATAAACAATAGCATGTGAATTAAATAATTTGGTTAAAAATTCAATAGATAATATTAATTTTATTATGTAATCACAAAATTTGAACCCTAACGCTATCGAGTTTCAAGTAATATGAATTATAATAATTTATACATTCAAATAAGAACAACATTTTTGAATAAAAAACTTTGAATGGAGTTGAAAGTAATCAATATGAAATTATTAGAGCCGAGTTGAGAAAAACTGATATGAGTTGAGAAAGGATGACTTGAAAGTAATCAATATGAAAATTCGGACTTAGCTCTTCTTCTTCTTTTGGCGCATCCATCTATACTACCACGTTTTGGCTCGTGACCTTCAGTCTTCTACCATTCCATCGAATGACCTTCTACCATCTACTACTATCCTTGCGAATGACCTTTTAAAAATAGTCTGAAGTGCCTGCGAGCAATCTACAAGTAAAGCTCAGAAAAAGGACCTAGATGCTCGTAGAGACTAAACATTCATTAGACCTAAAATAGGCTACAAAATGAGAGATTTAGATACGAAATCCAAAAACGGTTCTCTAAACTCTCTACAATGTAAACCTACATGAATCTAGTAATTTACCCGTCAAAAGATAATAAAATAGATGTTAATTATTAGAAAAATACATGCATTAGACATCTCATCACTCGTAAAATTTTCAACCATCTCATACCATCTCTGTTTCAGGCCTTCAGCTCAAGTGGACGTGTCCTTTGTCTATATCTCAACCACGTTGAACTCAATTTGATTGATTCTTCTTTATGAAATACTGCCTTCAAATTTCTCCTTTCCTCTAAGTGTGTGCCTGTTCTGTGCTAGCCACATTACTCAGCGCTGCCACTTTTGCTTTGTACTTCCTTCCTCGGCCCTTGACAAGAAACCACCGTAATGATAGTACATGTATATTTCTGCAACTGTCCCAATCACAGCATAGCACCTAGTACCTAGTACCTAGTTTTAGAGAGTGAGAGAAACAAGAAGAGCAATGCAAAGGCACATTATGCTGGGGATTGGGACTTGTGAAGGGTTTCTTGAAGGAGTACATAATTTCCGAAAATGAAGAGTAACCTTTTTCCCATTTAAAGAAGATTTCCTGAAGGAAAACCCAACTTCCAAAAGTATGGAGTAAATCTTTTTCCCCTTTAGGACTGTGGAAACTCAAAGGCAATGATCTCAGGTTAAATGACATTGACAATGCATGGAACTGAACTGGCGGTGCTGAGAATTCTGACTTAGATTTGCTATTCACTTTAGCAAGCTTTAAGCGAAATGCCAAGGGAGTTTCAGAAAGAGAATATTATTATATTCAAACAAAAGAGAAAGCCACGTATTTCCCAATTGTTTAAGAGTGTTATATCTATCTCACAATTAATTCTCTACTTACTTTTACCTAATTTTTAAAAACTGATACAACATCTTTGATTATGAAAAGTAATTTTTACAAATTCTTACACAAGTGATTTAATGAATTGTGTAAAATATTAAATAATGATAAATTTGGGGTTTAATGTGGTAAATTTGATACTCCCTACGTCACAATCAATTATGCACATTTTGACTTTCGTTAGTTGACTCAAAAAGGTTATGATCAATGATATCTACTATAATTGTGTGCAAACACAATTTATGAAAAATTGATATTTTTAAAATACTTGCTATTTAGAACATAACAAGATTATATACGACAATATCCTAACCTATTTATCAATTCAATTTTGATGTCAAAGTTAAGCAATATTGACATAGTGAATAATTAAATTGCAGATTGAAGTGGGATAGATGGAGTAGATTGAATGATTACATATGAAAAATTTACAATTAAGAAGTTATTTTTTATATAACAGGCTAAAAAGGAAAATGGAAGATTATTTCTGATACTTTTTAAATTTGAAAGGTTTTTAAAGAAAATATACTTCATTCTGTTTCATTATATTAGCACAATTTTTTCACTTGTTTAATGAATTTTGAAAGAAAAAAAGTATGAAAAGTTGATAAATTTAAACAATTCTTATAAAAGATAAAATGTATTAATATAAGAGGAAGTCTCAGAAAAAGCTGTCTGTTCATAAGTTTATGGACATGCTAAGTGACTAATTTGCAAAATAGGGTTCAGATTGTAATTAATTAGAAATTTGGTAACTGTTATATATTTTAATTTAATTTTGTTTTTCTTTTCCAGCGGTTATTCTTTTTTTTACCGTTTCTTCTCCACCCCTCTCTCTCATTCTCTCTCTCTCTCTCTCACTTTTTCTCTGTTTTTTGCAACTCTCCGCTGCAACTCCTCCGCCATTTCTTCTGCAACTCCTCCACCGTTTCTTCTCCAACTTCCTCACCATTTTTTTACATTTTCTTCGCCGTTCAACTTCTTTGCCGATTTTGACTTCAATTTTCTCATCTCCTTTAGCAGCTTTTAAACATTATCGGTAAGTTCTTCGTTTCTTCTACATTTTTCCAATTCTAGATTTTAATAATTGATCGTCGTTTCAATTTTAGTGTTTAATAATCATTCGGCATTCCAATTTAACATATTTGTTGTAGATTATGGACAGGGCTAAGCGTAATGTCGGAGGTCTTCCTTTTAAAGCAGCTGATGACAACATGAAGGGATAGAGGCTGGTTTCTCCCAAAGCAGAGAAATTTTCTCAGCCCTCTCCTTCTCATAGTTTGTGTTTTTCTTATCGTTTTGAATATTTGGAGTTTGGTGTGTTCTATTACTTGTTGTATATATATATATATATTTCAATCTTGTTGTTGTTGATTTTTTTGGTAAATGTTTTTGTATGCTTCCTTTTTTTTTATTTTTAAGTAAGATCTGCATGTTTTGACTCCATTTTATAACATGCATTTGTTATTTTAGAAGTTGCATGTGTTAGTATAACATATGTATTAGTTAGTTACTCTCTGTTTTGATTTGTATTCTATAATAGCTATTGATTATTATAATGTGCATTAGTTTAGCCATGTTGGGCATATGTTATTTTTTAAACTATGAAATTGTTATTGTTACTTTTATTCTTATGAATTGATAGCAAGTATTTTTTTTTCATTACAAGTTATTGCTTATTGACTGTTAATTTTTAAAGTTTTTCATATGTTATAAGTTAATGTATGATAGCTACTGATTGTTATAATGTGCATTAGTTTAGTTATGTTGTGCATGTGTTATTTTTAAAACTCTGAAATTGTTATTTGTACTTTTATTCTTCTAAATTGATAGCGTGTATTTTTCCATTACAAGTTGCATATGTTAGTATACTTTATGCATAAGTTAGTTATATTGTGTGTGTCTCAGATATATTACTTATTGACTGTTAATTTTATGAATTTTTTCACATGTTAATTAAATGATTAATAAGTTATGCATAAATTGTTTTTGACTGTGTGGTCTATGATTTTTTAGTTGTTTCTGAAGGAGGTGAAGCTATATTTCAAAATGTAGAACCTGAGAGAGTGGAAGGTGATTGTAATTTTTATGTATTATATTTATTTTGTTTTCTTATACATATTAAATGTTTTGTGTTGTTTAGGTGTTATGCCGCTGGTTAGGAAATGTAAAAGGGACGATGAAGGTTCTCTTCAGAATGAACAGAAGAAGATTCAACAGTCTTATGCTTCTGGAGGTTATTTTATTTTCTTTATATGTTGTATTTCATTTATCTGATTATTACTGTTACTTTTTTTTATATGTGTGCTTATGAAATTTGCATTTTTGATTTTTTGTGTAGTAGCTGCATTGGCGAGTAGGTCTACCAGAATAGGTGGTGTTGCTACTCCACAAGTTCCAGTTGTTGTTTCTCAGGAGGCAAAGAAAAAAAGGGATGAAAGTGACTGTAAAGATGCTGAAGGTGGATCAACTCAGGATTTTGAAAAAAAAAATGAAGTCAAAATACTATAACATGCATTTTGACTCCATTTTGGGTTCGATGATTGAAAATGTTACTTCTAGTGGTGAAGGGATTCGAGTTGCTGATGAATGGTTTGTTGGTGTAAACTCAGTTGGTGTTGATGGTGTCGTGGAGAACAATTCTTTAGAAGAAGATGATGTTGGTGCATTTGTTGACCAATGTTTTAGTGATTTGAGTGGCTTAAATAGGAATGAAAGTGAAAATATTGTACCTGATATGGTCATTTATTTTGAAGGACGGAAGGAAATGTCCTCAGCAAGTATGAAAAAGAAGGGAGTGTCTTTAAGTCCGAAGTAAAAGTTCCCAGCTAGTATGTCGAATAAGAAGAGGAAGAAAGTTGTTGATAAATCCCCAGCTGGTCAGTTGAAGAAGAAGGTGAGGAACTAGTTGTTAAGTACCCTGCTAGAGTGATGAAGAAGACAAAGAAGCAAGTTGGTGGTAAGTCTAGTGACAAACTGAAAGTGAAGTCAAAGAAACCTGATGTTGAAGTTGGTTAAAAATTAGGTGTGAAGAGAAAGGCAGATAGTATGGTTTCGGTTGCGGAATGTGTTGCTGCTGAAGGAAGACATGCCAAACAATAGGGTAATCATCCAAAGAAGCAAGTTGTTGATCGTGTGGATAAGGAGGGTAACACGTAAGTTTCTTTTTCTTTTTTTACAGTATTTTTTAATATATTATAACATATATTTTTTTCATGAAATATTGCATTTGTTAATATTCAGGGTTTATTTGTTATTTATACATTGTATATCTTTAGTTTTATGTTCTTACATGTTGATAAGAAACTGTATTTATATTTTCACATGTTGCATATGTTAATATTCATAATATATTAGTTACTTATGCCTACATAAATGTTCTTTATCAAAAATTGTTTGTCTTGAATGTTATTTTAGAAACTGTATTTTTTTAAATGTTGCATATGTTAATATCCATAATGTCCTAGATAAATATTTCATGTGTGATCTCCATTTATTGTTTTTTGGGTTTGCTAAAAAATTCTCCAGTGGTTGATGTCCTTCGAAGCTGAAGTCCGTAATCGTCTCCCTCACCCCTAAGCAGAATAATGATGTTGGAGAAATAGGTTTTGGTGGGCTTTTTCAGTTTGACATTTCATCTCTTCATGTTGGAATAATTCATTGGCTAGTTGACAGGCTTAATCCCGTGGGTTGTGTTCAAGAAGTAGCTAGCTGCAGGTATATTATTAGCCCTAATGATGTGTGATATATTTTGCATTCCTAGAATTCTGAGATGTCCTGTGGGTTTGGTTAAGAACAATGAGAGGGGTGGTGTAAGGATGTTGATATTAGGAATCGATGTAGGGCTAAGTTAGGTGCTAATAAATATGGAAACATCACTCATATTAATCTTTTTGAAATTTTGATAAAACCGAGTAACGGTTGTGGTCAGTTTAAAAGGTACTTTGTTATGTATGTGATGTGTACTTTCTTGGCCCCGACTACGAGAGATATGGTAGACATGAATATTGTGGGTGTTTTAGAAAATGCTGGAACAATTAAGCATCTTGATTGGTGTGGTTTGCTGGATCGTTTATGTAAGGGTGTTGGTAGTTTTAAATCTGGTAGCAAAAAATGTGTCTTCAGTTAATGGTTGTGCGTTTGTTCTGTTTCTGGCAACATTTATAAGTTTCCATTTAGTTGTCAGTCTGACCCTATTAAATTGCCACTGTATATGCATTGGTCGAACAAATATTTGTTGAATAGGGTTCATTTTATTGAGAAGATATGGAGGGTGGGTATCCTTTGAGCAATGATGACAGACTCAAAGAAAAAACTATGAGCCAGGAATCTGAGAGAATTTGTACTGAGAATGTTGGTTTTGAGGGGTTTCTTACTCTGACTATTGCATCTTATAAACTTGCTCAGGAGCTAGGAATCGTTTCATATCACATTCCAAGTGGTCGGATGACTAATAAGGCTATTGATAAAGCTGCCAGTAATGTAAGTCTTTTTTTTTGTTTTTCGGATACTTATTTAAAACTAGTGCATGATGTTTTAAAATGTATGACAATTTTAGTTAAACTAATGCAATTTGTAGTTCATGTTATTTTTTAATAGTTTCTGATTGGTTGTTGGAATGATTTTTGTCAGCTTGTTCATAGGGCCTATCTCGTTTTCAAATGAGACATTGAGGTTATTACGTGAGTTTTGATGCATAATCTTGAGAAAGTAAATGACAATCCCATTGTGCAACTACAACCACAACCACAACAAGAAGGTGCGAATGAAGATCTTGTACATGCCATGCCCACATAGGAAGTTATGGAAGACCCGAGGACACATGAGTTGGTTGATATGATGATTGAAGAATTTATGAGGAGAACCTGGACCTCGAGTCCTTCATTCTCTCATAGGATTGATGGACTTGACGATTTGTAGCTTTGATGTTGATGTCTTTGAATTTTTTTGGATGATTTGTAATCTACTTATTTTGAGACTGATTGTTTTATGGTTAATAGGTTAAGCAGCTTTGGAATGATGTTTTAGGATATTTATGGTGAAGGTTGTATTTAAACAAATGCATGTTGCATGTTAAGAAGTACTATTTGTATGCATTTTAATACGAAGTTTCATTTTAATTATATTACGTGATTCATTTTTGTGATATACTGAAAACAAATGCAATTGATACGTTAATAAATAGTAGTCATAAGCCAAGTAATTCTACATGTTTTCAGTGATTTCATATCACTAAAATTATGTGAAACAAATGCAAGTCGCTTAACTAATGTTGGTTTTTGGGCAAGCAAAATAAGTGCAAGTTCTAAGTTATAAGTGATAGTTGTAAGCCAACAAATACAGTATGTTATCTACGATATTCAGTGTATAATTTTTTTTAAGTTAATGAAAAACAAATAGAAAATATAATTAAATAAAAGCACCATGAATCCTAAACAATCCTACTTTTACAGTGTCTTTACATCTGGTGTTTTGTGCCAGATTCAGTTCCCCCCCCTTTTTCCAAGCCTGACTAAAGCTTTTTCCCTCTTCCTTTTGTCTTCACTTGGGCTGGATCAAGTACCTTAGGTGCACTTTTTATTGTGGAGTTGCATTGGCTACTTGTGACTGATTGTTCAATGGCATTAGTCTTTGAATCCAACAATTCATCTATTCTTATTGAACACACGTCAAACATTTCTTCAAGAGATCTTCTAGCTTCTGAGTTTCCTTTGCTTTTAATTACTAGATTGTATTATTTACTGGACATATGATTCCACCATGAAACTACACCATTGATGTTTTCTGATTGCGATTTTCCTTGCCCAAGAACCTTGTCCTATATTTCTGTTTTGGACTTTTTTAATCCTTCTTTTGAGAATGTACTTCTTTAAGATTTCAGTGATAGAGTTAAGGTGCAATACTCTAAGAATGTGAAAGCACATCATACCCGATACTTCAAACCATTTGCATTTACATTGTACCTGAAATAGTCTGCCTTCATTTTTGTAGTTGAATGTCTCATATCTAGATTCATCATGTTCTAGGCTGACTTCACATTTCCTTGACGGTGGTTCTGAGAACACTTCCATGACTTTCGTTACCATTGCTAGAGAAAATTCCTTTTTGAATCCTTTTTACAATGCAAGTGTGTAAATATTTACAGCATGTTGAACCAAACATGTACAGGTCCAGTAGTTGAGAAACAAATGCATATTTTAGGTTAACAGTTTCATATTTTGGGGAAATTAATACTTATTAGTATTAAATGATCTGAATGTAAACTTACATGCATTTTTTTATTTAAAAAAAATGGTTTTGGTTTGCACATGTATTTTCCTTGTTTGTTTCATCTCTCCTCCATTTTTTGATTGTTTGGTTGAAGAGCTCAAAGAAGTGAGTGAGTATAGTCATAGGGTGTGATTAATACTTTTCATTCCTCTGTGATGATAGAATATTTGCAGAGAAGATATCTTTGTTGAATTATGTGCTCCATTTCTCACGAATATCGTATAGCTGTAGAAATAATGTGTTATTTTCCAGCTTGTAGTTGGAAATCACTGAGTTTAATTTCTCTTCAAATTTAGCTGGATCGCCACATCATTTCATACAATAGTCTAACCCATTTTTAAACGATCCATCTTTCTTCAATTTTCCATAATGTTGTATTGCATTTTTATGTACCATAAGCACAAACTCTGTTTTGTGCTCTTGAAGACCTGGAATTTTTACCTAGAAAGGAAAGTTGATTAATATATGAGTTTTCAAGCAACTAATTTGCCATATAACATAAATTATGCATATTGTAAGCTAGCATGTGCAATTTCCATCATTCCATATTCAGTTTATAGATATGTAAGTAAAAAATTTCTAAAGTTGTAACATTTTCAGGATACCTGAGTTTTAAAGTAACTAGTAACGTTTATAGCTATTTGATACATGCTGTAAAGTAACAGTTGCAGTTTCTAACAGACCATATTCCATTTTTAGATATGTAACATACCTCATTTATTACTTTGCCCATTGTAGATCTTGATATGTTAATATTTTCATAGATTCCTTTCCTTCCATTGACTTTTTGAAAGTATTGTCATAGGTTCCTTCCCTTCCATTGACTTTTTGAAAGTGTTGAGAAGTCACACGAAAGTATCAGCCAGCTCATTTGTAATAATAGTACGAGCAAACATTGTTATGTTACAGTGATTGTTGATTCATATTATTGGCGCACAAATCAAGTTATACTTGTTTGTTCTGTATGTAGTGTCAAATATGGTGACATCCTCGGAGTTTTTAATCCTCTAGCATCTTTGAATTTTTCCAAAACACTGCTGATAGTCTTGTCTCTTCGTCGAACTTGACTTTGAAAAAGAAATCTTTGTCCTTATCATTTTATTTCCAAGAGTGTACTAACAACTTTATGAGCATCTCCACTTTCAATTTCTTTCATTCAAAGTCGACTCACAAAGTTAAGGTGGTCTTTCATCGTATGCCCTAGATTTTCTTCTCCACTAGCTTCAAAAGCCATGTATTTATATCCTATAGTAGGTTTTAAACCTGCTTATTCTATTGATGTAATGAGCTTGCCCCTGTCTTCTATAATCCTTCGTTGACTCCTACTGAGATACTGCCATACTGGTCTTGTTAATTCATGGTTGTGTTCCATGATGTGGTGAGCCACCATGTAATAATCCTGCTCAAGCTTAACTCTAATTGCAACTAGGCATACTTTTTTTTTTGTAATCATATTCTTTCTTTTCCTCTTATTCTTTTTTGCAAAATGACTTTCATTATCCACATAAGGATCAGAGCTGATAATGCTGGGTTTTAATATTTTCTGTTGACCTCCACAAGAGCACTTGTAGTACTTTTTGCGAATATGTTTTTTGTTGTTTAGACGTTGAAAGTCTTTCTTATAGCTGAAACTAATAACATTTGCATGCTTCTTACACAGATCATGTATTGCTTCCAAACGTTTTACTTTTACACCGGTAAGATTTTCACTGGCATCTATTTCATTTAAATTTGGAAAATCTCCACCCGCGGCAATAATGAATATAATTTATAATATTATATATTCATATTCTAATGTTAGTTATGCAAAGTCCACAGGAAGTTGCTCATAATTAGAGAATTACAGAAGCTCTGTTCTGATCACCATAATAAATACTATTTTTAGTTTAACATTTGCAAAGTTTAATGTATGTTGTACATAATATAAGTTGAACAATGCACAAGTTTGTCAAAAGTTGAAATTGATAAATGCATTCTATGTGTTTTGTTCATTTTAATCTAATGCATGTTTCATTGTAAAATATACATGTTTTAAGTTAATAAATGCATAAACTATACGAAAATTTTCACCATCATGTAGTTTATTGTGTTAATGTTTTCACATGTTCGTAGCAGGCGAATTTCAGTATCTAGATCGATTGCAAGTCAATAATATAATTTCAATCCGATGAGAGAAATTCATACCTTCAATGGAATTAGGTAATATTTTCAACTTTTTGCAACTGAATTTCTTTTGTTTTGAGCTGAATCTTGGTTGTTTCAATCGCGCTTTCTTCAGCAGGATCCGATTAAATTGCTTTACTAAAGTTGTTGAAAATTAATCATCGTGAATCTCATCTAGCAATAGATCTCCTTCTAATTCACGATTTTCTTCCTCTATTTCGCTGGAAACAGTTGTCCTTGGAGTACATCGGAGAAGCAGAGAAATCAGAAAAGAAGAAGCAGAGAAATCGGAATCGGAGAAGAAGGAAGAAACAGTTAGGCGAGGGTTACGAGGTGTGCATTTTGTGTGATCCATTTCAGCCTATGACCCGGATCCGCGTTATTCAAACAATTTTTATTATTTGCAGACAGGTTCCTGCCTGTCCATTAACTTATAGACAGACCATATGCTAGGGGAACCACTCTAAATATAAAAGAAACTACTCCCTCAGTCCCAACTCAAATTTCACAGAATCTTTTTCACGCTCATCAAGAAACTTGTCTGTTCGCTAATATGTTTAACTACGTATAATAACGTTAAACAAAAAATTACTTTTCAGAAACTACTTGTTATGACGAATCCAACAATATCACATACGATAAGATTATTGTTTATATATCTATTCAAATACGTGGTCAAAGTTGGACGGTAAAGTGAAGTGTGAAATTTGAGCTGGGACAGAGGGAGTAATCTTATGAGAACATCATTTTGCAACGGTATAATCTCCCTGGCAAACCAGCAATCAAAGTGCATCGCCTTAATTAGTATATATCTCAACCACATTGAACTCAATTTGATTGTAATCTTGATGAAAGATTGGCCTTCAATTTTCTCTTTTCCTCTAAGTGTGTGCCTGTTCTGTGCTAGCCACATTCATCAGCTCCGCCACTTTTGCTTTGTACTTCCATCCTCGGCCTTTGACAAGAAAACACTGAAACGATACACGTATCCATCTATTTATTTCTGCCACTCTCATACCATAGCACCTAGTCTACTACCTAGGTTGAGAGAGAGAGAGAGAAACAAGAAGAGCAAAGCCAAAGGCACAAGCAAATTAAATTCCCATTATATAACAAACATCTGCCCTAGCCAAAATCATGCTGAACCTCCACTGAAATTGAGAAACTACATTCTAAATCTATCAAAACAAAAACGTTCACCAACTCCCCCCGCCACTTGAGTTGATGATGAACATGGAGACTTTCCATGTCCCAATGATGACTCCTCCAATCCCCTACAGCAGCAGCCCCTGGATGGACAGCAGGATATGGAGTAGACTCCCACAAAGGCTGGTGGATAGGGTCATTTCCTTTTTCCCGTTCCCAGCTTTCTTCAGATCTAGGGCTGTTTGTAAGAGATGGTATGCCCTCTTATTCTCCACCACTTTTCTTGAACTCTACCTCCAAGCTTCACCTCCAAGCCACTGCTTCATATTCTTCAAGCAGAAGAGCTTGAAGAGCTCTGTGTACAGAACCAGCGGCAACAACAGTATCAGTACTGAAAGAGGCATTGTTGAAGGCTACATCTTCTACCCTAAAGAGATGAAATGGTACAGAATCGGCTTCCCTCTAATCCCTCCAGGTTTCTATCCTGCTGCATCCTCCGGCGGGCTAATCTGCTGGGTATCCGAGGAGGCGGGTTCAAAGAGCATCCTCTTGTCCAACCCTCTCACAGGGGCACTCACTCCTCTACCTTCAACGCTAAGGCCACGGCTGTTCCCTTCAGTTGGCCTAACCATAACCAACTCCTCCATCGACGTAGCCGTCGCGGGGGACGATCTGATATCCCCATACGCAGTCAAGAATCTGAGCACTGAAAGCTTCCACTTCGATGGAGGAGGGTTCTACTCCATCTGGGGCACAACCTCGGCGCTTCCAAGGCTCTGCAGCCTGGAATCAGGGAGAATGGTGTTCGTTCAGGGGAGATTCTACTGCATGAACTACAGCCCTTTCAGCATCCTGTGCTACCATGTTGCGGCTAACGAGTGGTGCAAGATCCAGGCACCCATGAGGCGGTTTCTGCGCTCTCCGAGCCTCGTGCAATCGCAGAAGAAGCTGGTCTTGGTTGCGGCCGTGGAGAAGAGCAAGCTGAATGTGCCCAAGAGCTTGAGGCTGTGGGCGTTGCAAGAGTGCGGAACAGTTTGGGTGGAGATTGAGAGAATGCCGCAGCAACTTTACCTCCAGTTTTCAGATGTGGAGAATGGTCAAGGATTCACCTGTGTTGGCTGTGGAGAGTTTGTAGTCTTACTTATCAAGGGAACTGATAAGGCTATAATGTTTGATTTTGGCACTAAAACATGGCTGTGGATTCCTCCTTGTCCGTATAATCATGTGGTTCATTATGGACAAGGATGTGAATTGCACGGTTTTGGGTTTGAACCCAGGCTTGTAACCCCGGTCTGTGCGCTGCTTGATCAGTTCACCCTTCCCTTTCAGACTTTTACTGTCTAGTTTAGCCTTTCAATTACTGGGTTATTCTAGTAATTATTGGAATGTACGTACTTATGAAGCATTTTGTGTTATGGCGTTCTAGTTCCTTCAACTCAAGTCTTCAGATTATACATGCATGAAAGTGCCCGACCATTATGGAATATAGAATGACTTCGATCGACCACTTCATTTCTACTTAATGCTTCTATTATAATCAGATCATTATTACCTTTTTAAAATTGTCTATTTTGACCCTTATGTTCTTGAAAAGCTCTCATTTTTCTTAGAAGATGCTTAAACGCCATCTCATGTTCTCTATATAAGCAACCAGTAACTTGTCACGGTTAAGTTGTACACTTACTATTTGACAGTCAACAATGACAAGGTTTGACCACATATTTGAGTTGATGTATAAACAACAATACTATCGTATTTTATATTATTTGATTCGTCGTAATAAGTAATTTTTAAATATCAACTTTTTTATTTGTCGTTGTTATACAGAGTTAAACATATTATTAGGCAAACATATTAAATTGGAAACTGTGAAAAAAATCGGTGAAATTTAGTCCGTGAAAGAGAAATTTCACAAAATAAATTGCTTTAAACCTAAGGGATTGCTTGAACATCCATGTACAAAAGTCCCCTAAACAGGTTTGGTAATGAAACCCCCCAAGAAAACCCTCCATTTACAAAAAAATAAAATGTATAAGGGGCATAATAGTGGTTGTAAAAATAGGAATTTACAAAAAAAAAACAAATCGGTAGTATAAAATCGGTATTAATTTTTTAAAATTTTGAAATAAACCACCGAAGGGTGGGGGATATTATTAGGTCCCCAACCTATAGTAACCAAGTTAAGAATTCAATTTGAAGCCGATATAGGCTAAGGCAATATAGTTGGCCTCAAAACCTAAAGAGTAGCTAAAATTACTATTCTAATATATACATAAATGATGCAAAACTAATTGAGAGATGCGATTCCAAAACAAGTAACCTCCAACTACTGACTTTGGCCAGGCATCTCATTCTATCAGATTGTTCCTCTCATTGAAATCCTCCTTTAGGAGAGAAATATGGTTGTAGGGTCGTCTTGTTCTTCGTCCCTACCTTTGAGCAATGTTAAAAAGTGAGAAGACGGGCCAAAATGTTTAGGAATAGCCAGCAGTAGAAGCAAACTTGCACTGCACTGATCTTCACAGATTGAAGACCAAAAACCGGCTCCGCTCAGAACATCTTGCAGTGCATTGATCTTCGCATATTGAAGGCCAAAAACCTGCGAAAGGCAACAGAGTAAATCAGTTAATGATGGAGGCAATCCTTAATCTCGGAACATCTTACTTATCTAAGAGGATAAGTGCTCTAACTTCCTAGCTCAGCGAATTCCAAGTAAAGATTTGCGGATGAGTGTGCATAGCCATTTTAGCTAACCTAGCAGCTAGACAGTTAGCTTTTCTTTTAATATGGATTACAGGACAATTAGTTTCAGAGATCACAGCATTGATTCAGAAAGCTATATGATACAGTTTCCATAGAGCCTTTAGAGGATCATTGGCAAAATAACAGCGAGCATACAATCCGATTCAAGAGTAAAAGCAGTAGAGAGAGACTTCCCTATAGTTAATCATTCTTCAATTTCTAACA
>JAULKK010000006.1:10635794-10653926 GCA_032355705.1 Rubia peregrina
AGTCTGTTTTTTTATTAGCAACAAAAACAGTCTTTTATTACAAAATGTCTGATTACACAAAACCGCTACTTTATGTGTATATAATCATTCCGCAAAAAGTAGTAATTGCATGCATGGATCACTAATTTACATTAGCTATTAAATTACTAATATATTAATAATCCTAGTAAGTCGCCGCCGCCGCCTCCCTGACCCAGAAGCCGCCATTGCTCCCCCTCCTGCCGCCTCCGTAATCACCATAAAGGAATCTTGAAACTATCTTCGCTCCGGGACTCACCACGAGATTCTCCCACTCCCTATCCGCTTCCTCGGAATCTCCCTTCCCCTGTTTTCTCAGAAATCCGGTGGCGTCGAGGCGGTGGATTTTCCACCCTTTAACGTTCCTCAGTCGGAGAATCTTCTCCAGCTGACGGCAGGCCAATTTGCACGTGTTCTGCTCCATTCGCCGGAGGGCGTCGTCGAGAAGCCGCGCCTGAGTTCTGCCGTCGCAAAACGGCCAGGATCGGAAAAACTGGTCCAGCTCCGGGACCCCGATCGATCGTGGGATTCCGGTGGAGTAATCAGAGCACAATGGGCTGAACATTTCCGCCACCTCTTCGATCATCCCAGGTTGTACCATCCGATCAATTCGGCCGGAGAAGAAGGAATGGAGCACTGGCATGGATGCATCGACCCAGGGGAAGCAGCCAGCGGCGGAACTAGGGGGGCCCCCCCAAACACCGGTGACTGAGGGGTATATATGTACTCCGCCCCTGTCCCGCCCCTGCTAGCACCGCCCCCCCGCCCCGCCCCAGCGCAGCCCAGCCCCGGCTGCCCCGCCCAGGAAAGTCGCCGGAAAAGCAAAATGTGAGAATGGGACTTTTCTGGGTCTCTTGAGTTCTGGGTTCATGAGCGCACCCTGTTTCATGTTCGGTTTGGTGTAGGAATTCTGGTCTTATTTGGTTTATTAAAGCGCAATCTCGGAAGCTCGCAATGAAGGAAGGGAACTCGGTTGCCGATTAACAAGGTTAGAATCCGGATTTGGCTGGGTTGGAATATTTTGTGTTTCTTTGGTTGGATGACGTTGGCTTTGGGTTTCAAATGTGTACTTGTCTTCGCTTCTTTCTGTTGGCTGGGTCGGATCCATCACTATGGGATCCGACGATTTGGTGTTTTATCTTTGTGGAATGTTGGTTGCTGCTATTTTCCGGCTGTGGAATGTTGGTTATTGTTCTTGCTGTTGGCTGTGTCGGATCCATTCCTATGGGATCCGACGTAATGGTCTTGGTGGAGCTTCAAACGGCGTATTCAACATCACACCGGGGGCACAAAACCCAGGTTCCGACCAATTTCCGGCCAATCCGGACGGAACCTGGGACTCCGGTGATGGCGGCGCAGCGGACCGGGTAGGTCACCTCCAAAGCGGGTCATCCATCAGGTCGGGTCTTGGTCAAAGGGAGGACTGGTCAAAGAGCTTCGAATGGCATATTCGGAAACAGAGGTTTGGCTCTAACGGCATATTCGGTCAAAGGGAGAATTGGTCAAGGGAGCTTTGGGTCAAAGGTATAAGCAGCTGGGTTTTTTTCGGGTCAAAAGAAAATGGGTCATGGGTTAAGCAAGGCTAAGGTATGGTGGGCTGAATCACCCAATTGTTGGGCTGAAAGTGAGTTTTGTGCTGGCTGGAAAAATAGAAAAGCGATGGGCATATACCAACATTAGGTTCGCTACGGTATAATTTTGCTTTATCTTCCATCTGTAACTGAATGTCCATATACTGAACTTTTTGGAGTACAGAACTTTTTACTGAAGGGGCTAAGAAAGATAAATGACAACTCAGTTTTTTCTACAACTCGGTTTTTTTAAATGTAATTTTCTCAGGAGGTTACTGTTTTGAGCAATAATTTGTTAGAACTTTCATAACCTTCATTATTTAAGCGGATTTTGTTTGAATATGTTGAATTAGGTTTTTAGAAAAAAATTTAAGTGTAATTCAACGGCCGGAAAAAAATTACCAATACAATTTAGCGTCCGAAATTTTTTTTGTCAGTGTACATCAGCACCCGCTAGAAAACTGTCCTAGTTCCGCCACTGCTCCGGAGGGCTCATTCATGGTGGGATCTACAGGATGGTCAATCCCTCCAAATCCTTCAAAAATCTTTCAGATGATAGGAGATGTGGAGCAAGTTACTACAGGCTATTCAGATGTTAGGAATGCCAAGTATCTGAAAGAAAGAGTATGGATTAACCTTGACTCCTGGCAGGGGCAGAGCCAGAAAGAATTTATGGCGGGGCTGATATACAAAGGGGGGGAAATTGCCAATTTTATCTATACTTGAGGGGGATAAAAAAAATTTAAAAATTTAATCCTGAAAATACCAAAAAAATAATTATTGGCGGGGGGCTGGAGCCCCCTCCAGCCCCATGTACCTCCGCCAGTGATCCCAGGGTTATTCTTGGAGAGTAATAATGGTCACCGAATTTGGCTTCCTTGTGATTATGAACGAGATTTTAAATTCTGCACAAAATGCGGAATCATTGGTCATCCGAGTTCTAGATGTAATATTTTAGATAATGATGAAGAGCTTGAAATTTTTGTTGACTCACCATTCCTGCAGAGGAGAATGTGAATATGTGATTGTGTGGCTTTTTATTCTATTGGACCTATATTTCCCTCTTTTAACTCTTTGGAAAGGTCCAGTAGCATTAGGTATGAATTGATTATTTTCTTTGTACCTTGGTGATTAATTAGACTACGGGGAGCAGTAGCCAAATAGGTGAGGCCGAGAGTAGTGGGAAAAATACAGGGGAGACAAGGGTCTTTAGAACCACTATAGAACAATACTTTGAGGGTAAATTCCTGAGAGAAAAGATGAAGCATTAGATGCTTGAAATCTTTGTAATCTCGAATTAATCTTAGAGAACCATTCTCTAAGTAGGATGTAGGACAACTTGTCTGAACCTGGGTGAAAATCCATGTCTCAATCTCTTATATATTTCTTGTCAATTATTCTTATGCTAGTATAATCCGAATTCGTAGGTGAACAACCCTTAGATTTATTCTTCAAATGTGTATCAAAGTAAGGATGGGCTGAAAATTTAGGTTGGTTTTGTGTTGTTTCATGTGCACACCAAGTGTTCGACAAATTGCCTTCTTGAAGTCTTCGGTTGTTTTGTGATGACAGCGACTTCCAAAGTCGATATTGAGAAGTTTGATGGGTCAAATGACTTCGGGTTGTGGAAAGTGAAGATGCTAGCTCA
This sequence comes from Rubia peregrina, assembly GCA_032355705.1. Lineage (NCBI taxonomy): Eukaryota > Viridiplantae > Streptophyta > Magnoliopsida > Gentianales > Rubiaceae > Rubia > Rubia peregrina. The sequence continues at coordinate 10,639,032 of JAULKK010000006.1, forward strand.
CCTCGGCAACATGGGTCTCGGGAAGGCTCTAAACGGATCTGATAAGCTTCCGGCGAAATGGGATAAGGCGAAGAAGGAAGAGATGTTAGAAAGATCCTTAAGTACTTTGATTCTTAGTCTTGGTGACAAGGTGTTGCGGGAAGTGATACGGTGTACGTCGGCGGCCGAGATATGGTTAAAGTTATAATCATTTTACATAACGAAGACATTGTCTAGCTGATTTTTCTCAAGGCGTAATTTTTCACATTCAAGATGGCTGAAGGAAAATATTTGATGGAGCGCCTTGACTAGTTCAACAAGTTTATTGTTGATTTGGAGAACATTGATGTGAAGTATGACGATGAAGATCAAACATATGTTTTACTTTATTCATTGCCAAGGTTGTAAGAGCACATGGTTTACATCCTTCAACATGGTAGAGAAGAGATTACTCTCGAAGAAGTTGTTGGGGGCATTGAAGTCAAAGGAATACCAACGACGGATAGAAACGGAAGGTACTAGCGGAGATAGCTTGGTGATGCACCAAGGGAGGTCGGACAAGAAATATTTCAAAGGCAAGAAGAAGTTGCGGTCAAAGTCCCGGAACACAAAGAAATTCACCATCAAGTATTACAAGTGCCATGAAGAAAGACACATGAAGAAGAATTGTCTGAATCGAGGAGATGGAGCGACCGAGAGACGAGATGAAGGGCATAAATTGTTCAATAAGTTTTTGATGGTTACGAGAGCTCCGAGGTTCGTGTAGTCTCCACCACTTAATCCGAAAAATGTTGGATCACGGAATCCTGATGCTCATTCCTTATGACACCGAATGAAAGTTGGTTTGAGAACTACAAGAAAGTCAACATGGGCGAAGTATTGCTCAAGAACAACAAGTCATGTAAGGTGGACAGGATCGGTACGGTGTAGATTTGGACGCATGATGGGATCGAGCGGATTTTGACAGAGGTACGACATGTTTCGTAACTACCGAGGAACCTTATTTCACTTGGAACTTTTAACCAACTTGGGTTTTGTTGGAAAGGTGAAAATAATGTCTTGAAGGTCACTAAGGGGCCGCTAGTTATCATGAGGGGTGTTAGAGAGCATGGTCTCTGCGTCCTTCAAGGTAGTACTTTGATTAGTGATGTGACGGCGAGTTGTAGAACCTCAAGAGACTACTTTGGCAAGCCTATGGCATATGAGGTTATGTCATGTGAGTGATAGAGGTTTGAAGGAGTTGAGCAAGTAACGTTTGTTTGGGGATGATAAACTTTGTGACCTAGAGTTTTGCAAAAATTGCATCTACGGCAAGGCCACAAGAGTGAAGTTTCCACGATCTGTGGAGGTGACAGGGGACACATTGAACTATGTGCACTCTGACTTGTGGGGGCTGTCGAGGATGCCAACTCTAGGTGGTAATAAGCATTTCATTACTTTCATTGATGATTGTTCTAGTAAGGTTTGGGTGTACATCTTGAAATCCGAGAATGAGGCTTTTGGCATGTTCAAGGATTGGAATAAGATGGTTGAAGTCCAAACGGGGAGGAAAGTCAAGAAGCTTCAGACGGACAATGATTTGGAATTCTTGAGTGGTGAATTCAACCGGTACATCAAGGAAGAAGGTGTGGTTAGGTATAAAACCGTACGGGGTACCCACCAACAAAATGAACTTGTGGAACAGATAAACTAACATTACTTGAGAGGGTGAGATGCATGTTGTTTGAGGCTGGTTTTTTGAAGAGGTTTTGGGGAGAAGCCATGAACACGACAGCTTATTTGATCAACCAATTTCCTTCAACAATTTTGAATTGCAAGACACCGGAAGAAGTGAGGAATACTTTCCCACCGAAGCTCGAAAATTTGAAGGTATATGGTTATGTGGCTTACATGCACCAAAGAGAGAACAAGCTAGATCCGAGAGAAAATAAGTGTATGTTTATTGGTTATCCCGAGGGCATGAAAGGTTGGAAGCTTTGGTACAAAGAAGGTGAAGTGTCCAAATTATTACTAGCCAGGATGCTGTCTTTAGAGAATCTGAGTACTCCATGACTATGAGTACTCAAGAGACCAAGGACATCATTAAGGTTGCTAAGGAAAGAGCCTAATTTGAAGTGGAGCTATCGGGGAAATGTAGCGATGAACGGGAGGATAAAGATGAGCTAGTGATGAGGGTCACTTAGAAAAGATTGAAAAGTTAGGTGGAGAAAGGCATGATGACAGCCTAGACTCGTACCAATTGGCAAGAGACCGACATAGAAGAAAAACATGAGCCCCGGAGAGGTATGGTTTCTCCAATTTAGTTAATTTTGCATTGGTTACTGCAGAAGAGTTGGAAGACTCGGAACCGAAGTCATATCGGGAAGCTGTGATGAGAAAATACAAAGAGCTATAGAAGTGTGTAATGGAAGAGGAAATGGCATCACTTGACAAGAACAAGACTTGGGTACTTGTGGACAAGCCTAAAAATCAACGGGTGGTTGGTTGTAAATGGATGTTCAAATGAAAGGAAGTCATTGTTGGGAAGCTAAGGTGTAAGGCAAGATTGGTGGCTAAGGCCTTCACAAAAAGGGAAGGGGTCGACTTCAATGATATCTACTCCCCCATGGTGCACCACACATCCATTCAAGTTTTGCTTGCTTTGGTAAATCAATATGATTTAGAGCTTGAGCAAATGGATGTGAAGACGACTTTTCTTCAAGGGAATCTTGAGGAGCGGATCTACATGGCTCAACCGGAAGGGTTCATCAAGGTTGGAGATGAGAAAAAAAAATGCCTTCTTAGAAAATCTCTTTATGGTTTGAAGCAATCCCCCAGACAATGGTACTTGAGATTTGATGAGTTTATGGTGCAAAATGGGTACTCACGGAGTAACTTTGATAGTTGTGTTTTATGTTAAGTGGGTTGATGGTAGTGAAATATTCTTGTTGCTACATGTTGATGATGTGTTGATAGCATCGAAGAACAAGAATAAAGTCCACAACTTGAAACGGTTTTTGGGAAGTGAGTTCAAAATGAAAGACATAGGACCGACAAAGAAGATTTTGGGGATGGAAATCACATGGGATAGGGGACGCAGTGAATTGTTTGTGTCTCAATGTGATTATCTTTGGAAGGTGGTGACTAAGTTTGGGATTTCGGAGGCAAAGGTAATTCAAACACCTTTGGAAGATCATTTCAAACTCTCCGTAAAGATGTCGCCAAAGACCAATGAGAGTCAATCGAGCATGGAGCGGACTCCTTATGCAAGTGCCGTTGGAAGTCTCATGTATGTCATGGTGTGAACACGACCATATGCGGCTAGCATTGTGAGCCAGTTTATGGCCAACCCGGGAAGAGAGCATTGGGAGGCAACAAAGTGGGTCCTTCGGTTTGTGAGGGGGACTTCAAATGTTGGCTTACGCTACAAAAGGGTGAATGAAGTTGAGGCTAAATTGAGAGGATATTTTGATGCGGAATTCACGGGTGACTTGGATAAGAGGTGGACGTTGACCGTGTTTTCACCTTATTTGGTTGGGCGGTGAGTTGGAAGGCGCAATTACAACTGGTGGTTGCACTTTCTACAATGGGGGATGAGTACATCGCCCTCACGGAAGGTGTGAATGAATCTCTTTGGTTAAAGGGGTTGATCTGTGAGCTTGGGTTCACACGAAATTTGAAAAGTCCGGCAGTAAAAGAAATTGAAGATCTTCTCAAAGGAAGAAGAAAACTAAGAATGCTCCGAAGATTGTTGTTCATGTTCCAAAAAATTAGTTGAGGAAAACAAGATGGTGGTCTAGAAATCTCAAGTTGGGTCATAAACTACTCCTCCAAGAAGGAACAAGACACTTCACAAGACTTACCAGGGAGAAAGAGAGGTATCACGATCATGGATTCAGTTGATAGTTTGATGCATGGATAAAAAAGACACAAATTTGGGGAAGCTTGGAATGTATTTGTGATGGCGGAGGTTTTCTCTACTCAACCATTGTTTCCTGTCAACAATATGGACTTTTTATCAAATATTCCAAATTTTGATATTGAGGACTTTTCTATGGTTTTCCCAAATCAATCATCCAAAGAGCCATGCGTTCTTTGTGTTGGAAACACATGGGTTACAACCGACCACTTGCACAAAATATTCTCCAAAGGTTGGTTCAATCGCATTATCCGGAAAGGAAAAAAGGCGGTGTATGGGACTAAAATATGGTCATGTCATTAGTACTACTTTAGTAATTTCGTATATATTAATCCAATAAGGTTGTTGGGATCAGAGAGCACGGGGATCCTGACTAAGGCCTCAGTGGTGATATGGCATTCAACAAAAATGTCATTCCTGAGTACCATATCAGTACAAGTCCAAGTGATCGGAAACAGTGAAGAGGCATGTACTCGAGAAGCAATGGTAGTAACAAGTCTTCAAGGTTGTAAATCTACCATTTTGCACGTAAACTCACTCATAGCTACATGACTAGTGTATAAGTTTGGCGTGTTCATCAGAAAGAAAGTCTCTAGCGAGACGATTCAGGTATACCACAATATTGTCACTTTTGTAATATCTACGTATTAATAAAAAAAATTGTGCTTTGATAAATAAAAAATCTATTTATGATACTTTAAACTAGAGCCAACACAAAGGCCATCAAGGAAAGAAAACTTCAAAACATAATCATGTACTCCGCGTTTCCTTAAATATGTCTTAATTTATAATTACATAATAAAATAAATACAATTTAATTTAATTTATAAAATTTATAAATATATAAATATAAATGTTATAATCTGAGATCTTACTACATTATTTATAAAAATACATTTTTCTTAAATTTGTCTGTTATAGTAGTATTACAAACTTAAAATAATCTTAAAATAGTAAAAATACATGGGTTAAACTAGAATTGATAATACTATTATAAAAATTAAAAATAAGACTTGAGTTAAGTTAAACATTAAAATTTAAAAAGTTTATCAGTGTACTCTTTCAAATTAATAAAAAGTAAATGTGAACAAAATAATACTTCCTTTATTCAAGCAAAATAGGTTGAGAGAAAACAATGATTTATTTACCCCTCTTTTGTTGCCCTCTAACTTTCTTCCCTTGGAGTTGGAGGAGTGGGAGGAAGCCATTTTTTCCTCTCCTTTTGCTTCTCATTTGTCCGTCTTTCCTTCAAAGTTTGAAGGAGAAATCCTTAACTTTTGGCGAAGCCCCGATCTTACTATTTCAAACTTTAATTCGACTAAAAAAAATATAACTTTGATGATGAGGAAATCCAGTTGCAAACTCTGAAAAACTTTCATGGTATCAAAACCTTCTTGTCAAGGGTGGATTGGTGATAAGCATCGAATTTGTGATATCCGATAAATGAAATCTGTGGGAAAAAAATAACCAAAAATACATATATAATTCATTCTTTCTTTTTTGTTTCCGAGTTTTGAGTTTTAGATTTGGAATTTAAGTTACGACATGGCTCATCTTTCCCGCAAGTGGCACAACTCTACAGGGGAAGATGAAATTCTGCTTTATTTACTCTCTCGCTACGTTTCTAGGTTGGATCAGGCCGGACTGGAGTGTCACTATTATACTATTCGATAAATTTTAAATAGGTTTCCCATTACAATATTACTGTGAGGACTTTTAATTTATAATTATATAATCTTAACAGTTGTGTAAAACGAACTCATCATACATTATTTCAATTGTATTAAAATCATTTGCATTCTAAATGACATTAGCCAAATGCAATCATGAACATAATAGTTGAGGTTTCTAAAATTCTTCATCGTATTGACGATTTGATTAAAAAAGAAGAAGTTATTATTGGTGACAACCCGTATATTAATTATTCACCACCCATTTGTATTTCTTATATCTTGATGTAATTTTCCATGATTTAAGTTAGATGGAGAGATTGGGAATAGAGAGAAATATTTCACCCTACAAGTTGATGCAAGATGATAAAGAAATGAATATGATGCTTTGTTGTCGGATTAATTTGCATCATGAACAATGTTGTTTAAACGATTCTTCACATGCATCATTACTTCATGACCATTCAGCTTTGCCTATAGCCTACAAAATTAGCACCAATATTGGACCTCCAACATTCTAACCTGCACCATCCAATTTATCAGTCCCATGGGCACACAAAATTATTTATTATGTATAATGGCTTTTCAGGTTATAAGAAGTCATAAACTTTAAAACACTGAGAGGTGGAGTGGACTGGACACCAAATTGCTGGTTGATTAGTTGCTCCCTCCGTTTCACTACATGTGTTTACTCTATGTGTGTTTTAAGTAAAACTAATTTATTATATAAAAAAAAGGTATAGAGTAGATCAATTTTTACTTTTTCCTAAAAAATAACGTTTTCTATTAAAATAAACACCTTTTAAGCAATTTATCAAACATAAAAAAACTGCTTAATTTATAAGTAAAATACTTATAACCGGTAGGAAATAATGTTGTGATTGTATTCTGGGTTACAATTTATAGAGATACAAGAGACCTATACAAAGTCATAAAAGGAAAATGATTCTAATCTACACAAAAGTAATATTCACAAAATATTCTTATTCCTTAACATTCATCCTCAAGTTGGAGCGTGAATATCAAGAATGACCAACTTGCCAAGTAGATTATGAACGCCCAAGAGCTTTAGTAAAGAGATCCGCAGGCTGATCAGTAGTACGTATATGATGGGTAACAAATGCACCGGACTGCACAAGATCACATACAAAATGACAATCAACCTCAATATGCTTCATTCATTCACAAAAAATGAGATTAGCCGCAGTATGAAGAGCAGACTGATTGTTGCAAATTAGGTGCATGGGTGCAGAATGCGCAACACAAATGTCCAGAGATAAATATTTAAGTCATAATAACTCACAACGAGTCACAGTCATACTCATTCAGCATAAGAACAAGAAAATATAGGTTGTTTCTTCATCTTTCATGAAACTGGAGAATCACCCATCATCACAAAATAACCAGAAAGAGATCATCTTGTAATTGGACATGTGGCACAATCAGAATCACAATAAGCAGTTAATTGTAATGAACTACAAGAAAGGAGTAAAATTCCTTGACCAGGATGACTCTTCAAGTAGTGAAAAACACGTAGAGCAGAAGGCCAATGTGGAACACAAGGAGACTGTATGATGCATAGAATAACTGAGCTCCAGACGGGTAATGGTAAGATAATTGAGGTGAACAACAAGTCGTCACTACTATTCAGTATCATGGTAAAATGGTCATTCCAGGTGCGCTAGATCATGTTGTCGCTCCATCGAAAAATTAGTCGGTTTAGATGCCAATAAACCAATATCAAGCAAAATGTCAAGTGCATATTTCCGCTGAGAAAGAAACATCTCATCCGGTCTTCTAGCAATCTCTATGCCTAAGAAATACATAAGAGCACGAAGATACTTCGTGCAAAAATAAAAACTCAAGTATTTGTTGAATTTAGAGAGAAGCGGCGAAGAACTACCAGCAATCACCAAGTCATCCACATAAAAAGATTATGCAATGAAACAGAATCATGGGAGAAGGTGAAAATAGAGTAATCAGCCTTACTCTGAACAAAGCCAAACGAGCAGGAGCAACTGCCAACTTGGAAAACTAATTACAAAAACCTGCCACAAGCCGTAAAGAGATTTATGAAGTCTGCAAACAAGCTTGGGGGCGCAAAGTAACCAGGAGGAGGCTGCAAGAAGACTTCTTCGTGAAGATCGCCATGTAGAAAAGCATTATGAACATCTATATGATGAAGTTCCCAACCACGAATAATTGCAATAGACAAAAAATAGTTGAACCGAGCTCATCTTTAAAACAAGAGAAAAGGTTTCAGTAATGTCATCTCCATCAATCTACGATTTCCCATGACCACCAAACGAGCCTTGTGACTTTCAATGGTACCATCAGTCTTGAAACTGGCACATACACCCATTTACACCAAATATCAGTCTTATCATGAGGAAGCAAAAGCATTGTCCAAGTTTCATTACATTCAAGAACACAAAGCTCATACGTCATAGCATCATGCCAATGAGCATGCTTTGATGCATCGACTAAGTGGTAGGATCTGCACTAGAAGTTAGTCCATCCAAAAATCTATAATGAAAAACAGAATATTTATTGCAATTTCCATTATCAGTTAAAGGATAAAGAACACCCGAGAATAGTGATGACACGGAATTGAGAAGAGATGTGAGGGGTGGGGTGGGAGTTAGCAAAAGTAATGGAGAAGACATTCTCCCTCTGTCCCTAGATTATTATCATAATTTCTTTTGCACGGTCTTCAATGATCATGTTTGACCGTTAATATCTCTAACTACATACAATAATTCCGTATAAAAAATTTATATTTAGAAAATAGGTATTGAGATGAATCTAACAGATCCCACATGATATTTTTATTATGTATATATTAATTTTTATTTAGGGTCAAAGTTTTTCAAATTTGATTTGGAAAAAGCAACTGTGCCATTAATCTTGGGATGAGGGGAGCAGTCATTTAGATAAGAAGAGGGATTGATGATCACGATTACAGAGGCCTAATCGGCTGTGGCAATTGGCAGTAGAGGAGTTTTGAGATTGGCATCAGACGAAGGAGGAGCTGCATCATCCGGTGGCAGGGGTGTAGTGGCAGATAGCGGCATATAAGTCGTGACCATGGCAGATGGCAAGGGCACCATAATAAAAGGCGGTGGTAGAAAAATATAGTTGTGTTCTTAGAAGGCATTCTGACGTCTGTGATCGGCGATAAGTTGGTTGCATCGCTGGTTGGATTCATTGGCTGTGGAGGCGCAGGGATGGAGACCGGCGTCGATGATTCATCTAACCAATCATCAGTTTGTGACTGTGTTTTCTGAGCAGGAACAGAGGGCACAACAAACAGAAATTGTCTTCATAAAAATCAGCATCACCACTATTGAAAAGGTGCAGAATTCCAAATCATATCGACGATAGTCTTTCTTGCCAACTGGATAACCAAGAAAAATGCATCGTCGACTCTTGGTAGCGAACTTGTCACGAAATCTGGGAATGTGAGAGGCAAAGCACAGGCAACCAAATATACGAAGAATCTTGTAGTTTGGAGTACGTCAGTGAAGAAGCTCAAATGGTGTGCAACCATTTAGGTGCTTTGTAGGAGTCCGGTTGATAAAAAATGAAGAAGTAAGAACACATTCTCCCTAATATTCAATTGGTAGGTTAGCCTAAAAGTGCAAAGCCCGAGCAACATTTAACAGCTGACGATACTTGCGCTCAACACGACCATTCTGCTTTGGTGTGTCAACCATAGAAGACTCAACACAATATGCCAAATTCAGAAAAATAAGATCGCAGAGGAAGAAACTATATACAATTGTCAGCACGGACATGACGACAGTGCGACTAAACTTATTCTTGACCAAAGAACAAAATTCTATAAATCTAGAAGCTACGTGTGACTTAGATACTAGTAAATAAACCCAAATAGCTCGAGAATAATCATCAACAATTGTTAAGAAATTAAAAAATTTACTAGACGAAAGTGAGCTATAAGGCCCTCAAACATCACAATGAAATAATTCAAACAAAGAACTAGCATTTAAAGAACTCAAAGAAAAACTACGTCTAGTCTTCTTTGCTCTATGATACACATGGTGACATGAATTTCCTTGCGAACACTCCGGATTTCAAAATTTTAATGGTTTCTTGACTGTAACAAATTCAATCTTTCCCAACCTCACCACAGCTGCACAAACTGTTCACTAACTAGCCCACATAATTAGCTCACGGATTTAAAGGGTGTTGCTAACTTAATTAACCCGCAGGATTAAACAACAATGAACCACTCGCAAGCACAAAGTAATAACTCAAATTCTAAATATATGATTGATAAAAAGGTAGTAAAATTCTTCCAAAACCTCCCCTATTTATAGGGTATAATTGGGCCAGTACAAATCAGAAAGAAAACAGGATTTGGTAAAACCTGTCAGAAACTGGAAAGATTTATGGCATGTTTAAGAAGTTAAACTCATATCTAACTAAAATACCTAAAATAAAAGAATATATGGGAAAAAATTCATCAAGCTAAGTCTTGAATGATATTTCGTTATCTAATCTTACCAACTCTAATTCTAATCAAATCAGAACTCAATATTGTAAATCCTAAAATCAAGCATAACCAAAATTAAACTCTTCCAACACCAACATGGCCGAGTTTAATGGGCTTTATTCCAAAATGAAATAATTTAAAATGATCTCCCTACCTAACTAAAAAAAACTAGTGGGAAAAGGAGTATAGTGTTATTCTTCACGTCTTCATTATTTTGAAACTCTTGAACAATTAATCCATGATATTTTAGATTTATTCTTCAACTCTTCATCATGAACCTGATCAATCAAGGAATTCAATGCCGCATCTCTAAACTTCATTCTTGCCCTATTCATAAGACCCGCCATGTTTCTTAGAGGATCCCGAACATATCTTTTGAATGTCTGATCAAGTTTTGACATGTTTATGGTGGTAGCTTTGACATTCATATTAGAGAGAAAGGAGAAATAGTTTTATTTATGCTAAAATTAAGAGTAAGAAGAGAAGAAAACACTATGGAGGATTGATAGATGTCCAAAATGCTAATTTCATAAATCTAATTAAGATGCAGAAACTAAAGCAGCGGTCGAAACTGGCTTCGGAAGAGGTGGTTGAACTCGGTCATCCAACAGACGAAACCAATAACACCCTCCCCTCACCCACACACACACACCTTGTTGTTCACCCATGCCAATCACAACCCTTGTATTGATTTTATGTAATATGTAATACTTCACAGTTAGCAAAACAAGATATTGTAATGCAGAGTAATATGGAGCATGATAATAAGTTGCAGTGAAGTGTATGTATATAGAGTACATGAGTAATAGTGATATCTCTAAAACATAAAGATCCATATTGTGCAATAGAGGACACAAATCTATCAGGCAAAAGAACATCAATTGAATCGACGGCAGTAGTAAGATCGATAAGGGAACCTTTGTCACCAATTATGTTATATAAGGCTCTGGAATCAAGAATCCAAGGTAAAGTAGGCTTACGTGACACCCAGTCTGAGGGATAATTTAACTAATTAAATAAATTAAGGGTCGTACTTCATTGGTCGTCAGACAAAGCAGAGCCAATAGTGGAACGATCAAAGTCGATTACAATTGCAGTCGTGAGTCGGAGGACGTCAACAAGATGGAACCGACAAAGGGAGTGGTTGTGTCGGGTTGAAGGCAGTAAGGTGCAGCACCGACAGCTGGGACGCCGAGAAGGCTGACATCGGCAGCCTGAGCATGGTTTTGGGCAGTTCACTCCTCCATCTCGATGAACTAGTCTGGATAACCTAAGATCTTGAACAACTAGCTTTGTCATGGCCTTTGAAATTACAATGGGTGCATGTAATATTGTTGCGATCAGTTGCAGTGACAGCTCCTGGTGATGGATCTGAAACAGGTGGACGACGAGCAACATATGCCATTGAATCAGTTAAAGGATCACATGCTCGTACAACAAATTTGTGAGTCTCCTCCTGAATTACAAGAGCCTAAATACGAGTGAGTGGTAGCAGTGATTATTGAGCCATAATATTGGATCGCAGTGTGCTATAACTAACATCTAAATCGAGGATAATTTGATAGATAATCTCATTCTCATTATCAGCGATGGCGGTCGAGGCAACATACAAGCGCATTTTTTTACAAGGTTCATAGGATCAAATTCGAGAAGGTATAAACGAGTTGTACTCATCATATAGCTCTTGAGTTTGTCGTAGTAAATGGCAACAAGATGTCTATTATGGCGGCAATTAATAATATCACCACGCATCTATAAAAAAAATTGTCCATTGTCGAGGGAAAATATGCCAGCAAGATCATTTCATAGTTGTTTAGCAGTAATGAAGTAATTTTTCAACGATCGTACAGATGGATCAATAGTCTAAAGGATCCAGCAAACAAGTATGACATCAACTCCAAGCCAATCATCATGATCAGGATGACTAGCCGGGGGTTGAGTAATGGTTTCATCAATGAAACCGAGTAAGTAATGCACTGCGGATTGCAGATATCCACTCTCTGTAGTTTTCTCCACCTTTCAGAACAACATGACAGATCACAAGTCCAGGGCCATCGAACGGATGAAGATAGTATGGAGAGTTCATTGGGCGGCTATTCAGCAGTGATTGTGAGCTACCAGCATGTAACTGCATCTGACTTGGGAGAGCGGAAATAACATTAGTGGCAACGAGATCACGAGCTTTCTTGGCCTTGAATTATACGGCAATGCGAGTAGCCTCTAAGGCATCACAGGTGGAGTCGGAATTAGAGATCGACATCTGTGCAATGGGATTGGAGATTGGAAAGATCGGTGATGGCAGCTGCGGGATTGACGTGGCGACACGTGACGATAGACGACGGTTGATAAACGCAGCGGCGCTTGAGCGGACAATCGTGGGGGCGGTGGATTGAAGATGCAGACAACACGAAAGGGTGCACCGGGAGCACAACGATTGGACGGCGGTGACTGCCAGGAAAATCTTGAAAAATTGGAACTTTTTAGAAGAATTTTAGCCTCTGATACTATGTAAAATATGAAATCTCCGATACCATATAGAAAATAATGTTATGATTGTTCATTATTTGAGTTACAATTTGTAGATACAAGAGACATATACAAAGTCATAAAAGGAAAAGGATTACAATCTATATATATAGAGAGTTATGTTCACAAAATATTCTTATACCTTAACAGAAGCTCCGTTAAATACACTTTTTTTGGCACCATAACTTTAGTTGATTTTTTTTTTGCAAGTTGAAATGTGTGAAGAGAATTGTGTGAAAAGAATAAAAAAAAATAATGAGTGGTTAAAAATAATTTACTTTTTACCATAAAAGTCAAGTGACAAACTTAGAAAAACATAGGAAAATGAAGTTTGTGCCGAATTTAAGAAAACAAAAGCGGTTACTATTTTTAAAATGTTTTAAATTTTAAGAATATATATAGTACTCCCTATGATCCTCTCTTTATGACTCACTTTCAAATTACATTTTTTTTTCCAAAAAGTTAAAAGAGTGCTAGAAATTGAATTGGGAGTATAAAAAGTAAAATGTGGATAAAAACATTCTAGGATTTACTAACAAATGAAAAGAGACATAATAAAAAGATTATTTTAAAATGGAAAGTGAGACATTATTAGAGGACAGGAGGGAGAAGATGTTTATTAAGATCGTTAAAAAATAACAATTAAAAAATTAAGATGTGAATTTCCATGATTTGATCTTGAAGCATAGACGTATAGATTGTCTGAAGATAAGTTCAGTGAAGCATGATTTTCAAATTTGGTGGCCCTTCAATTTTATGGATGCGATATTGATTATTATTTTTTTGAAAAAAATGGAGTCATGAGTTGAACAAACAGCTAATTTTGCACCGTGAACAAAATCCACCCGTATTTTACATCACAAGTCATGCAGTTCTCCAACACAAAGCAATCTTCTAATCCTTTATTATTATTTTTTATTCAAACCGTCATAGACGTGATTTGGAGGGTGTCTTTCCCTTTTTCATTAAGATCATATGTTGCCACAAAATTGGCGTACAATGCCCTAAGGCTTACATCGAGTTGTCCGAATGCTTACATGTGTTGCCCCAAAAGGGTAATCATAAAGGCGCTATAGATCAAATAAAAAAATTGAAGCCTTTATGTATAAAACAAATAGTACTAGATAGGGGTACATCCTAAGATAAATGGTCAAATGCTACTAACATATCCAAGTAGTTCGGCTCGAACCACTAGAAGTTAATCACAGTATTCAAATATCAGTCACCTTCTCCCAAATTTCGAAAACATTATACTACTAAATCTAAAGCAAACCAAAATGAAAGTCAACAGCTCCAGAAGTGAAAGATCCGGTTCATCTCCATTAAATTAAGGTCCTTATAGAAATTAGGAATGACACAGGTCATTTTGGTTCCAAAAATCTTTTGTAAATGTTAGTGAACTCGGGAAAAAGTACAAAGGTGTCTAACACGACACAAACTGATCAATAAAGATCAACTTGCTCGGTTTACAAAACTGATATGTAAAATATAATCGGCATTGCCAACAGTAAGTTGTTATAACTACCTTGACTCGGATTTCTCCTATACTGACATATATAGATAATACCAGTTCAGAAGACAAATATGTTTAACCAAACAAAGAGCTGTCAGAAAAACCTAATCTTGGCAGACAACGATCGTGACTGAATATTCTTGCAAAACAACCTAATTAAATCCACTACCCCATTAATTATCAGAAATGAAATATAATTAAAAACTGAAAATTGAAAAAGTGAAAAGGCTAAAAATCCTCCCACCTGAAAAAACAAAAAGAAGACAGCAGGAATTGTTTTTTGGAGAAATGCCCCTCGTAACCCTATTACCACCGGAGGAGGAATCGGGTAGTTGCTGACTCGAGTTAGACGTGACTCGTTTTGTCAAACTGAGTTGGTCCGAGTTGCCCGGAGTTGACCCGAGATGACCAGAGTTGAAGCGAGTTGACCCGTGAGCTTTTCGGCAGATCCGAGTTCACGCGAGTTTTCTCAAGTGACCCGAGATACGTCGTCCGCCCATCTTCAGTTGAGGGATGCCGGGAAAAAATCGTCGTCACAGGAGCAGGTCGGCCCTAGCAGAAAGACCATCTGTCTCTGCCGCCACAGAGACGACGATGGAATGGCGGATCTGACTTGGGTTTGAAACTCCGGTGACCTTGAAAATCTCCAGTGAAGAACCCAAAACTTGTCGGTCTGACACGTTCATCTCATGGCCACCTGGTCCTTAGGTATGGCGTCGTCGGTCCGACCAGAGGAACGCCGCTAGGACGCCCTTGGTCGCCGTCATCGGTCCGGGCACATCAATCTCCAAAG
>JAULKK010000006.1:10659196-10697310 GCA_032355705.1 Rubia peregrina
TTTTAGAGAATAACCAACCAGAAAATAGTACACCACCCATTTACTAGGAAACCAGTTTGCTCCTTTGCTGCAGGAAATCTCTTTGCAGGTCAACACTTTGTAGCTACTACGCAACAACATACTGTGATCCAAGCCTCACATGGCATCAATCATGGCCACAAAAAATCATTCTCGGCCCCCAAACTAGTGAACCTGGACAGCACCCCAAGGAATTTCAACAACTGGAAGACATCTGATGATTCATTCATCAAACATGATAATTACTCTCTTTCTTTGTCAATTAATAGAGATAAATTGTCCCTGAAGCTCAAGCAATTCAGTAAAACTCTATCTCATAAATTCTCTGTCTTATAGGATCAAACTCAGATGGAGGAATACACACAGGATAAAACTCCAGCAGATAAACCTATCCACGGGTTTCAGTAGTGGATCTGCAACATGGGAATTATATAAATGTTGAGCTGGATCTCCAATCAGGTTCCAATAAACCCCCTGATCCAGTAAAGAATTTTTCAAATCTCCTATTAAAATTATGACTCACTTGAAATCAAAAAATCAATTGTTAAATGAATGTTAACCTTTTAGTCTGGAATCTAAGCGGAATAGAGGGATCATTTATCAGACTTAAAAAACTTGTTCAGCTGTGATAGAAACTAAATAAAATAAGGAAAAAATACAGAGCTTACAACTAAGACTAGGTTTTCAACTTTCCTTCTCATATGTTGATGGAAGAACATGGATTTTCACAAGAAATAATCTAAATTGTAATCTTGGAATCCAAGATAAACAGTTCTCACAGGTCTTTATATCTGGCAGCAATAATCAGTTACACTTTACTCTCTTTGCTATGTATGCAAAACATTCTAGACAAGTGAGTGAAGCAATTTTTTATTGAAATTGAAAAATTAACAGATCAGGCTGATAATAACTTTCTTCTTGCTGGCGACTTTAATGTTATAAGAACTATTTATTAATATCTAGGTAATCGTGTGCCAGATTCAAATATTATATCTAGGAACTCCCTAATTGAAACCCCCAATGTGGGAAACATTTACACTTGGTGTAATGCTCGGAGAGGTTCAGCTAGAGTGTGCAAGAGGCTGGATAGAATTTTAGCAAACCAAGCTTTTCTCACAAGATTCCCAAACTCTTCAGTCCAAATACTTAATAGGTTGCCATCTGACCATGCACCCATACTTTTAAACCTTAACTCTAACCCCAACTCTCACCCTAGATCATCCAGATTCCAGGAAATGTGGATTATGAGGTCAGGTTGTGCAACACTACTGGGAAACAAACATTGAGACTCAAGGGATACTGAGGTTTGGTTTTAAACTGAAAAGGTTTAAAAAAAAACCCCAGAAAACCTGGAACATTAACACATTTGGCAGGTTGGATGATAACATCAAGAAAGCCGAGGATAAGATCTTAGAATTAGAAGCCAAATATGACTTATCAGGAGACCAAAATGATTTACAGGAACTCAGTCTAGCAAGAACCAATCTAAAATAGGCTGTTAGAAGAAAATGATTTCTGGAAACAAAAATCTAGAATGAAGTGGTTAGATGAGGGAGATAGTAACACAAAATTCTTCCACAACAGTGTGAAAGAAAAACATTCAAGACTTAGGATTAGTAAGATCATGGATCAATATCTAACCATCACTGATCAGGAACAGATAGGTCAGGCTGTAGCTCAGTTTTTCAAAACTCTCTTATCCCAAGAACAGTCTGACATATTAGGAGTAAACCTGCAGCATTTTCTATAGTTTATACCTAACCTGATCACTGATCAGGATAATATATCCCTTCTTCAGCCAGTAGATATGAATGAGCTGAAAGAAGTAGTTTTCAGCTTAGGGAAAAATAGTTGTGCAAGTCCAGATGGTTTTTCTAGGTGTTTCTATTGTTGGGCATGAGATATAATAAAAAATGATTTACTCTCAGCTGTAAAGGAATTCATGTGTGGAGTCCCTATACCAAAATCCTTCTCCAACACCCTTATTACACTGATTCCCTAGACAAGAACACCCTCTTCCTTCTATGATTTTAGACCCACTATCCTGTCCAATTTTTCTAACAAAATCGTATCTAAAATCTTGGTTCAGAGACTATAGTCTCTTCTTCCAAAATGTATCTCTGCTGAGCAATCTGCCTTCATCAAAGGCAAAGAGATCTCAGATAACATTTTAGTTATGCAAGAGGTTGTAAAAATGTTAGCTAAACTTGGTCAATCCTTGAATATGATTGCTAAGCTAGATATGTCTAAAGCATTTGACAGGGTTGCATGACCTATGCTGAACTCTTTACTGTTGAAATATGGATTCCATGGTCATTTTGTTAAAATCATTATGAGCAACTTACATGCCTTTTTTTCCTCCATTATAATTAATGGAGTTCCTTTTGGATATTTTAAAGCCACAAGAGGTTTGAAACAGGGTGACCCCCTGTCTCTAATCCTTTTCAATTTCATCACTGAGTTGCTAAATAGGGGACTTAAGGCTAGGTTTTCACAGAACTTAATAGATCCCTTTATAAAACCATCTCATAATTTCACTCTATCTCACCTCTCATATGCAGATGACACTGTCATCTTCTTAAGGGGAACAAAGAAGAGCTACAAAAACTTTGTACAATTTCTGAAGGATTATCAGATTGCCTCGGGTTAGAAAATGAACTATGCTAAGAGTGCATTTTACATAGGCAAAAAAGAAAGCAGGGCCACTTTGAAAAGAATTAGGGATCTTACTTGGATGGAAATAGGTAATTTTCCCTTCAAATACTTAAGGGTTCCAATCTATAGTGTAGGAAACTTAACTCACACTTCCAGGGCATTTTAGAAACTATAAATTCAAGAATTGGAAGCTGGAATAATAAATTTCTTTCCGTTGCAGGTAGAATGATCTTAATAAAACACACCCTAAGTTATGATCCTCTACATATTTGGAGTGTTTGCTTCCCTACAAAACACATCATAGATAAAATTCAGGGTATTTTTCAGGACTTCCTATGGGGGGATTCAAATGAGGGTAAAAATATGCATTGGAGAAGCTGGGATAGGATTAGTTATCCTTTTTCAAAGAATGGATTAGGTTTTAGGAACAATCAAGATATAATAGATGTTTTAACCCTTAAGCTATGGTGGAAATTACAATTAGGTGAATCTTTGTGGGAAAAAATTATTTGGCCACTCCCACAGAATCATAGGAACTCAGATGCTTGGACTAGAATTTTACATGTATCACATTTTTCTAATTCAAACTCCAAAATCCTTATAGGTGAAGGAAAAGTTTCCTTCTGGATTGCTAGCTGGATTGAACATGGAAGTTTGATAGATTTATGGACTATATATAGGGATGCACCTTTTCCTTATCTAACAGTGGAAGATTTTCAAGCTAATAGTACAGCCTTCATGCATGAACTTAATCAGGGATTACCCTAGCATATTCTTAATCTTTTGAAGGTTCCAATATCTATTTTCATGGAAAAAATGACATCCTGGTATGGAAACCTTTAGTATCAGGTAAGTTCACTACCTCTTTTGCTTTTCACACCTTAAGGCACTGTCACAATGAGTCACCTTCTCTCAAAAAGGTTTGGCATCCCCTCCTTCCAGGTAAAATTTATTTCATAATGTGGAGAATTATGAATAAATGTCTTCCCTTAGATAATATTCTTGCTGCTATAGGAATCACTAATGTTTCCAGATGCTCTCTGTAATAAAAGTGTTGAATCATTGAATCACATCTTTAATACATGTGAAATGTCACAGAATGTATGGAAATATGTATTCCAGATTGCTGGATTTCAGTTTATGTCTTTTAAACACATTTATGATCTGGTTGCTTGGTTTTGGTCTATTGGTGAAATGTTAAAAGCTAAGGAGAATGTAGTTCATATCATCCCTTCTATTAATTTATGATAACTATAAGCCTACTCTCACTGGTATGAAGAGGGAAATGGATCAAATTATTAGAGACCTGTTAACTATCAACCCTCCTCTTAATGAACATGACTTCCAACGTCTAAAACCATGGGTTTGGTTTCAAAATTCAGAGCTAGAAAACAAAAGATCATAAAAACTCACAAGTGGGAACCTCTAGATGTAGGCTACAAGATTAATTGTGGCGCTTCTTTTGGCTTAATTACATAACACACAGGAGGCTGTATCATTAGGGATTCTAACAGGCAACCTGTATATATGATCTCTTTCTACATTCATGCTGCTACAAGTCCTTTTGAAGCTAAATTTTTAAGTTTCATTCAGCGGGTCAAGTTCTGCATAGATCATAATCTATTACCTCTCATTTGTGAAACTGACTTTTTGCAGGTTACACAAATGATCAGTGGGCTTAAGTCCATCCCCAGGAAACTACTACCACAGTTATGGAAAATACAAAGATCAAAGGAGGGTAAATATATCTCTTGGAAGCATGCTTACATACAACAAAACACTCCAGCTCATCTTTTAGCTAGGCTGAAGCCGCATGATACACAAAATATGCAATTTCATACATACTTGGCCGCTCTAGTACAACTCAAAATGGAAATAAGAGGGGATCATTTGGGACTGCCGAACATAAGAGATCATTCCTAGGAATCTATTTTGTACACTAAGTTTTGTTTACATGCCAACACAATTGCCTCTCTTAACTGAAAAAAACAATGTTTTTTGTTAGTCGTTCTAGTCACCTCATTCCCTTATTGATTGTGACAAAACTTAACACTTCAATATCCAGTACCTAAGCATATGTAAACTCCGAACATTATGTAAATTATATGTTTGAAGGTTGTGGCTCTTGCAAATAAAAAGTGGCTGAATCTTGATCTAATGGGTATTCTAATAATTTTAGCCATGTGACTCTGTATTAAGTTGTTGGTCCATTGCTTGTGCAATATAAATACACAAGCTATTGGTTAGTATCATTATGAGAATCAGTGTATGAAATCACTAAAGTGAAGTCTGAAAATTGATTTCGTGTGAAAATATATATTAGAAAAATATGATGATCACTGATTAGGAAGAAATTATCATGGTACATTACCATGGAGATGAATATATTCTAATATTAACGAAATAATAGGAAATATCAAAATGATTGTGAATTCAAGTGAAAGTTGAAAATATGGATGATTTAGGTGCGGTGCAAGTTTGATTGATGATATGCATGAATTATTCATGTTTTGTTAATATTTTATTCAGGTTTCTAGCAATATATAGCAGTCTAAATATATGCAAGAAGTAACTCCATGGTGCGGTAGAGCCTATGCAAGACTCTGGTTTTGTTTTAGCAATTGCATGATTAAGGTTTTGGTAACTAGGTTTCTATCTATATGCAAGACTACGTAGCAATCAGGTTTCTAGAAGTAGTAGGTGTCTATGTAATACAAAGATTCGGATTGGATTGTTTAAACTATGTAACACAATGATTTGTTCTAGCAGGTTTCTCTCCAAAAGTTGTGGATGCTATTTGGATGCATTTAGATTAATTAGTTAGACAAATTTATTCACAATGCTTGTTTGTCAATGTACATGTGTTTTTATTACGGGATTTGGAGAGAAAATATGGTGTAAGTTGTGGCTTTAATTTTCATTGGGCCCAGGCCCACCTTTTCTATTTTCTAAGTAATATTTAGTTTTGGCCCACTATACCTTTTTTGGCAAAATATGTTAGCTGACAGAAATAGGGTGGACTAAAGTGACTAATTTTCTTAACTTTGGAAAATAAAGAGAGACAGGACTAAGATCAGTGGCCATGTGCTGGGGGTGAAAAATAGGGGGAGGGAACAACTTTAAAACTTTGAGAGAAAACTTGAGAGAACGGAAAAATTCTTGGTGAATTGTAATTCTTGTAATCTCGGTTGTCGATCTAGAGGAACCATTCTTGCAGGATGTAGGTGGAAACACCAAACCTGGTAAAATCTTTAGTGTTCTTGATTTCTTTGATTTTCTTTGATCTTGTCAATTGCTAGTAGACTAATTGTTGATTTATTTCGTGCGATATATATTCATTTTTGTCGCAACAAATTGGTATCAGAGCAAGGTTGGGCTGAAAATTTGGGTTGGTTTTGTGTTGTTTCGTGCACACCAAGTGTTCGACAAATTGCCTTCTTGAAGCTTTGGGTTGTTTTGTGATGGCATCGACCTCAAAAGTGGATATTGAGAATTTTGATGGCTCAAATGACTTCAGGTTGTGGAAAGTGAATATGCTACCGCACCTCGGGAACATGGGTCTTGGGAAGGCTCTAAACGGGTCCGATAAGCTTTCGACGATATGGGATGAGGCAAAGAAGGAGGAGGTGTTAAAAGAGCTTTCAACACTTTCATTCTTAGTCTCGGTGACAAGGTATTGCAGGAGTTGATACGGTGTACGTCGGCAGTTGAGATATGGTTGAAGTTAGGGTCACTCTACATGACGAAGACATTGTGTAGCCGGTTGTTTCTCAAGGAACAATTTTTCACATTCAAGATGGCGGAAGGAAAGGATTTGATGGAGCATCTCGACATGTTAAACAAGTTGATTGTCAATTTGGAGAACATTGATGTGAAGTATGACGATGAAAATCAAGCATTGGTTTTTTTTACTCATTGCCAAGGTCAAGCATTGGCTAACATCCTTCAACATGGTAGAGAGGAGATTACTATTGAAGAAGTTGTTGGGGCATTAAAGTCAGAGAAACACAAGCGGCTAATAGAAAGGGAAGGTACTAGTGGAGATAGCTGGGTGCTTCATCAAGGAAGGTCGGAAAAGAAAGATTTCAAAAGAAAGAAGAAGTCATGGTCAAAGTCTCGGAACTCAAAGAAATTCATCATCAAGTGTTACAAGTGCAATGAAGAAAGACACGTGAAGAAGAATGGTAAGAATCGAGGAGATGGAGCGACCAAGAGACGAGATAGAGAGGCATAAATTTTTCAAGAAGTTGTTGATAGTTACGAGAGATTCGAGGTTCTCATAGTCTCCACCACTTAATCTTAAAAATGTTGGATCATGGACTCCAAATGCTCATTACATATGACACTGAATGAAAATTGGTTTGAGAGCTGCAAGAAATTTGACATGGGTGAAGTGTTGCTCAGGAATAACAAGTCATGTAAGGTGGCCAGGATTTGTACAGTGCGAATTAAGAGTGGATTTTGACCGAGGTACGACATGTCCCGCAACTATGGAGGAACCTTATTTCACTTGGAACTTTGGACCAACTTGGGTTTTGTTGGGAAGGTGAAAATAATGTCTTGAAGGTCACTAAGGGGTCACTAGTTGTCATAAGGGGTGTTAGAGAGCATAGTCTCTACGTCCTTCAAGGTAGCACCTTGATTGGTGATGTGGCAGCGGTTGTAGAAAAGCAAGAGACGTCTTTGGCAAGCCTATGGCACAAGAGGTTGGGTCATGTAAGTGATAGAGGTTTGAAGGAGTTTAGAAAGCAAGATTTTTTTGGGGGTGATAAACTTGATGGCTAAGAGTTTTGCAAAAAATGTATCTATGGAAGGTGACAAGAGTGAAGTTTCCACGATACGTGGAGGTGAGGAGGGACACGTTAAGCTATGTGCACTCAGACTTGTGGGGGGCCCTCGAGGATGCCAACTCTAGGTGGAGGTAGGTACTTCATCACTTTTATTGGTGATTGTTTTGATAAGGTTTGAGTTTACATCTTGAAATCCAAAGATGAGGCTTTTAGAAAGTTCAAGGATTGGAAGAAGATGACTGAGGTCCAAAAGGGGAGGAAGGTCAAGAAGCTTCAAACGGACAATGGTTTGAAGTTCTTGCATGACGAGTTCAACCGGTACATCAAGGGAGAAGGTATGGTTAGGTATAAAACTGTACGGGGTACCCCATAACAAAATGGACTTGCAAAACGGATGAACCACACACTACCTGAGAGGGTGATATGCATGTTATTTGAGGCCGATTTACCGAAGAGGTTTTAGAGAGAAGTTGTGAACACGATGGCTTACTTGATAAACCGATGTTCTTCGATGGATTTGAATTGTAAGTCACCGGAAGAAATGTGGAATGGTTCCCCTCCGAAACTTGACAATTTGAAGGTATTTGGTTGTGTGGCTTACATGCACCAAAGAGAGGACAAGCTAGATCCGAGAGCAAAGAGGTGTATGTTTGTTGGTTATCCCAAGGGCGTGAAGGGTTGGAAGCTTTTGTACAAAGAAGGTGAAGCGTCCAAATGTGCCACAAGCCAGATGTTTTCTTTAGAGAATTTGAGTACTACATGGCCATGGCTACTCAAGAGACCAAGGATAGCATATAAGTTGCTAAGGAAAGAGCAAAAATTGAGGTGGAGCCATTGGGGGAAATGTAGAGATGAACAGGAGGATAAATATGATGCTAGTGATGAGGGTCACTTGGAAGAAATTAAGGAGTTAGCCAGAGAAAGTCATGATGAGATCCTAGACTCGTACCAATAGGCAAGGGACTGGCATATAATAGAAACACAAGCCCCAGAGAGGTATGGTTATTCCGATTTAGTTTCCTTTGCATTGGTTACCGTGGAAGAGTTGGAAGACTCAAAATTGAAGTCATATCAGGAAGCAGTGATGGGAAAAGACAAAGACCTATGGAAGTGTGCAATGAAGGAGGAAATGGCATCGCTTTACAAGAACAAGACTTTGGTACCTGGACAAATTAAAAAACCAATGGGTGTTTGGTTGTAAATGGGTGTTCAAACGAAAGGAATGCATTGTTGGGTTCGAGAAGCCAAGGTGTAAGGTGAGATTTGTGGCTAAGGGTTTCACACAAAGAGAAGGGGTTGACTTCTATGAGATCTACTCCCCCGTGGTGAAGCACACATCCATTCGGGTTTTGATTGCTTTAGTAAATCAATATGATTTAGAGCTTGAGCAAATGGATGTGAAGCCATCTTTTCTTCACGGGAATCTTGAGGAGCAGATCTACATGGCTCAACCCATAGAGTTCATAAAGGTTAGAGATTAGAAAAGGTATGTTTTCTTAGAAAATCTCTCTATGGTTTGAAGGAATCACCCAGAAAATGGTACTTGAGGTTTGATGAGTTTATGGTGTGAAATGGGTACTCACGAAGTAACTTTTATAGTCGTGTTTATGTCAAGTGGTTTGATGGTAGTGGAATATTTTTGTTGCTATATGTTGATGACATGTTGATAGCGTCGAAGAATAAAAACGGAGTCCACAACTTGAAACAGTTTTTGGGAAGTGAGTTCTAAATGAAAGACATGGGACCGACCAAGAAGATTTTGGGGATGGAATTCACACGGGATAGGAGATATGATGAATTATTTGTGTCTCAATGTGATTATCTTCGGGAGGTGGTGGCTAAGTTTGGGATTTCAGAGGCAAAATTAGTTCAAACACCTTTGGCGGCTCATTTCAAACTCTCCGCAAAGATGTCGCCAAAGATCAAGGGTCAAGTGATCATGGAGCAGACTCCTTATGAAAGTACCGTTGGAAGTCTCATGTATTCCATGGTTTGTACATGACTGGATTTAGCATATGTGGTTAGCCTTGTGAGCTGGTTTATGGCCAACCCGGGAAGAGAACATTGGGAGGCAATGAAGTGGTTTCTTCATTTTGTGAATGGAACTTCAAATGTTGGCTTACACTACAAACGGGTGAATGAAGGTGAGGCTAACTTGAGAGGATATGTTGATGCAGACTTTGTGGGTGACTTGGACAAGAGGCGATTATTGACCGGGTATGTTTTCACCTTATTTGGTTTTGTGGTGAGTTGGAAGGCACAATTACAACCAGTGGTTACACTTTGTACCACAGAGGCCAAGTACATCACTCTCACGAAAAGTGTGAAGGAATCTATTTGGTTAAAGGTGTTGATTGATGAGATTAGGATCGCGCAAAATGAGGTGGAGGTGTTTTGTGATAATCAAAGCGCGATAAACTTGGCGAAGAACCAAATGTATCATGAGAGGATGAAGCACATCAACATAAATCTACACTTCATTCGAGGCGTGTATGCCGAGGGGTCCGTTGTTGTTGAGAAGGTGCACACAGACGAGAATCCAGTGGATATGGCTACAAAGGTGGTGACGAGGATCAAGTTTCGGCATTGTTGCCACTTATCAACGTTGCCAAATATAGCAACTAGAGGAGGATGTGAAGAATGGTTCTACAGAGGTTCTCGGTGTTGTTGATTGTTGTTCGGTCCCGGTTCTTCTTTTGAAAGTCTAGTTGAAGATTTATAAGTTGTGGCTTTAATTTCATTGGGCCCAGACCCACCTTTTCTATTTTCTAAGTGATATTTAGTTTTGGCCCACTACATCTTGTTTGGCAAAATATGTTAGCCGAAGGAAATAGGGTGGACTAAAGTGACTAATTTTCTTAGCTTTGGAAAATAGAGAGAGATGGGACTGAGAGCAGTGGCCGTGTGCTGGGGTGAAAAGTAGGGGGAGGGAACAACTTCAAAACTTTGAGAGAAAACTTAAGAGAAAGGAGAAATTCTTGGTGAATTGTAATTCTTGTAATCTTGTTTATCGATCTAGTGGAACCATTCTTGTAGGAAGTAGATGGAAGCACCAAACTTGGGTAAAATATCTCGTGTTCTTGCACTCTTTGATTTTCTTTGATCTTGTCTATTTCTAGTAGACTAATTGTTGATTGCTTCCACATTAATATATTAGTTGTTTGTCAGAACATATGGTTTGTAGGATAGTTGCATCTTTACAATGCAAAATGTCGTTATAAACACATATACAAGGATTTGGAAGGAAAATGTGGGTAAATGTTTTAGGAAACTTTTATATTTACAACGAAAATTCTGTTGTAATAGTGTATATTACAATTGTAAATACCCAATTACAATCAGTAATATTCCCTTTGTAAATGCTCATTTATAACGGGAAAACTGAGCCTGTTGTAGAATTATTTACAACCAAGCCTCTAACAATCCCATTCAACGGGGATGTTTCCTGTTGCAAAATCTTTTTTACAACAAAAATCAACTTTTTATGATGACATTTGTCGCTGGAAAAGGGATTTTCTTGTAGTGACAATTACGTGCATTGAACGTGCATAAAATCAAATTGTAAAATGTCATTTTTCCTGTAAAAGTATATGAGAATTTTTTGGAACTAGGTATATAATTAACTTTCTTAGAAATAATCGATCTTACTAAGAAAAATTTATTAGGAAACACTTACTAAATTTTTTGTAGAATTAATCTCCAAATATAACCCTCATATGATTAATATTTTTTCATCGTTATTATAACAATGGACGTCCAATTAATTGTTATCTAATTTCCTTAATTTTTAAAAAAATCATGATTCAATATCCAACACAGAAGCATTATAAATATCCAGACAACTGCGTGCCGAAAACGTGCATAAACTCAAGTAATGGAATAGGATGTGTAAATAAAGATAAGCTAATTTGCAGACAATGACGATTTCTAACGAGGAATTGTCTAGGATTAACATGCACACTGTTCTTATCGAAGAAGTGAAATTTAAATTTCCAAAGAGGAAAGTGACAAGGGGCGGTGACAATGGGAAGCTGCTCGATACAATTTAAATAATCCCTTGGATTGTCACAATAAAGATAGGATCTTTAAGTTATAAAATTTATTTTTATGCTAAAATATTAATATTAGAGCCCCTTAACTATTATGAGTGATATTCCTCTATTACCAATGTGGTTAGGTCAAGGTGTGCCCACCGCTGAGAGCAGGCGAAATGGCATCTCCCATTTGTCCTAGCATGGCGGCAGGCGTGTCGGAGTTCCCCGTGATGTCCTTGAGATGTCAAAAAACAGCCACGCTGATGGACCACCAACTTCAGTGAGCCACTGCTCCTTGTGGTGCCTGCAAGTTTCTGAGGAGGAAGTGCATCAATGGGTGCATTTTCGCTCCGCACTTCAGATCGGATCAGGGTGCGGCCCAATTCGCGACTGTTCATAAGTTTTTTGGAGGGAGCAATGTGTCCAATATCAAGAGAAGGGGAAGGATAATTGGGGAAGGGGAAGGAAAAGAAAAGGAATAAAAAGGGAAAATGTAAAATGTAAAAAAGGAAAAGGAAAAGAAAATGGAAAATGTCACGTTTGCTCTTTATATTAAAGTTGAAAACCCAATTTAATCTTATAGAGTGGCTACAATTCATCAGTTTTGTAAGTTGAGGAGCCAAAAGTTTTCAATATTTTTTAAATGAAAGGTGGATGATTGTGACAATTAAGGGGCCACCGAAGTCGTTACCTCCTAATATTAATTTATTAAATTAATATTGTGGTTTAAAACACTACAATAATGCTATGACATGCACATACCATGCACAGATGAATACACTGCACTCATATCGTGCCATCTACGTGTCATGTCTCCTTGTTTATTAGAAAAAAATGTATAGATTCAAACTTTTTTTATTATAAAAGATATATTATTATTGATTAGTAGTAGTCAATACAATAGTATGACAAAATCGAGTTGGAGATGCGACTAGTGTTTGAGCCCTTTGAAATATTAAATGCAACAAACATATTAGACAAAATTTTAACGACATTGACCATATCAGGTAGCGGAGATGCAGGCTTAGTGCTTGATTTCTTTTTGTGATTTGTTGCTAGAAGATAGCCTAAAACCAGCCTGATTGACTTATGGTCTTGCTGATTAACATCTTCAAGTACAGCTGGAAAGGCTTGAAATCCTCTATGAAATAAAGAATCTCTGAGGTCACAGTGTAATGTTCCGGTAAACTGATCCGCCCTTTAATTAGAAAGAAACTGGATTTTTTCGACGAGTCTCCTTCATTGTCATCCATGAGTACAGACTTGGTACCGAGAAATTTTGGTTGAACTCATTGTACCAAAATTACATCCATGCAACTTGATATCATCCTTATTCAACAGAGTAAACTGTTCCTTCTCTGCCATAATTTTCTCCTCTTGAAATAATTAAACTAAGATGATCTTAACCTCTGAGAAGTCATGCTCCTGAGTATTCTGGTGCAACTGATCAACTAATTGCTCGTAGATTCAAACAATAGTTTATTGTTCACTAACCAAAAACAATACTTTTATTAGTCCTTCTTGTTACCTCATCCTGTATCAATTGTGGCAAAAATTTATAGTTTCAATATCCAATACCCAAGCATGTGTAAACTCCGGACAATTGCGTGCACCGAATGTGCATACAATTATATTGTTAAGTGTCATTTTCCGGTAAAAAGTATTTGGAATTTTTTGAAATTGGGTAATTAAATCTAAAAAATTCAACCTTACCAAGATTAGTGTATTGGGAAACACTTATCAAAAATTTAAAATATTAAATCTCCAAGAAGATTTAATAATTTTTTAATCTTTGTTGTCATAATAATGGATTTCAAATTGATAATGTTTTTAATATCCTTAAACTTGTTTTTATGATTCCATATTTAACACTGAAGCATTAGCAACATGGAGATGATTACATGTAGAAAACATGCATAAACTCCAGTAATGGAATTGGAAGTGTAAATAAAGGTCAACTACTTTGCAAACAATGACAATTTCCAACTAGGAATTGACATATGCCCGAACATGCACATTTTTCTTAAAGAAGAAGCACAATTTGAATTTCTAAAGAGGAAGATAACAGGGGTGGTGTTTGGTGGAAATGGGAAGCTATGCAATGTAACTTAGACAGTTCATTGGATTGTCACAAGAAAGATAGGATCTAGGCGATTTAAATTCATTTTTATGGTTGAAGATTGATTTGAATTTATTAAATTAATACTAGGTTCAAAACATTACATTAATACTATGGCATGCACATGCCATGCACGATTGAAAACATTAAACTTATACCATGCCATTTATGTGTCATGTCTTTTTTCCTATCAGAAGGGAAAAAGTTATAGATTCAAACTTTCATTTATTGTTCACTATATTTGCTTCTTCTATTTGATTTTTTGAAGATTTCATTCTTGCCTCTTTTTTTGTCACTTGTTTTGGTTAAGAGTGTTGGAAATTTGTTTTCTATCGATTTAAAAATATATTTTTGACTGATAATGAATAAAAAGAACACCTTTTGAAGTTAGATAATTAATGTTCTGGAGAAATCGGTTATATGGGGATAAAGTGTGAATATATGGTTTGAGGTGCATTAAGTATGATGTCATAGACATGAAGTTTGAAAGCATTGTTTGACAACATATTCCGCAATTTGAGAACATGAAGAAGCTATCTTGGCTGAAAGGAACAAAAATAAGTGATTGTTAGAATTGATATAATATTTTGCAGCAATATTGTTACCATTGGTAATTAATTTAGCCTTTTAAAAAAAATCTACATATCATAAAATGACCGATGATACTTGAATTGACATAAAATAAAGAGATGAGAAACTGTTAGCTAAGAAGGAATTGAATTAAGATTCTTTTGCGAAAGCGTAAGACCAATGATAAACAACAAGAATTTTGTAAAGATGTCATTAAATTAAGATTTTTTTATTTTCTTAATTGAATATTTCATAAAATCTTAATCGTGCAACGGTGATTGTTAGTCCTTCTTGTTATTTCATTCCTCTATTGATTGTGACAAACAAACTTTACACGTCTATATCAAGCACCCAACCTCGTGTTAACTCTAGACAATTGTACGGAATGTGTATAGATTCATATTGAAAAATGTAATTTTCCTATAGAACATATTTTTTAAACTCGATAAATAAGTAAATTTCTCAAAAAGAATTGATCTTGCTAAGAAAATTACATTGAGGAACACTCACTAAATTTTTTAAATAATTAATATCCAGACATAACCCAAAAATAAACAAAATATTTCCATCACCGTTTTCATAACTATGGATGTCAAATTAATTTATACTAGATAACTGATATGAACTTCCTTGCAAAAACTCTGGATTGCGGAATATTAGATCTTTGACTAAACGAGATATTTCGTAAACCCAAGTACAGCCGCACAAACTGATAAAAACTAGATCCCTTAGGATCTTGAACAACTCGAGAATTGTAAAGCCAACTAGCTTGCAGGATTGGTTCACAATTCAAAATTTTGCTCGTTAACTAGCCCGCGGGATTAACTCACAAATAAAGAGTTTTTTGTTCACTAACTAGCCTGCAGGATTAGTTCACAAAGGGTATTGATACTTAATTAACCCACATGATTAAGCAATGATGAAAATTTATGTTTGCAAGCAATAAACTCAAAAATCTGAATTTTTGATTGATACTAATGTTGTTGTGGAATATCTCAGCCAAACCGCTTTATTTATGGGGTCAAATTCGGCCAATACAAATAGAAACCAAAAATAATTATGGAAGTTTTAAGAAGATAAAACTATGTCTAACTAAAATACCTAAAATAAAATAAGTATATATGGCCGAAATTTATTCAAGCTAATCTTGAATAAATATTGCCTTATCTAATATTACCCAATATAACTATAGTCAAATCAAAACTCCTAAATTAAAATATTTCAAAAATAGTTCTAAATATGAGCACACTTCCTCATTAAAAACCCCAATGGGAAAAAGAGTATAGTGTTAAACTCCTAAAAATACTAAACTAAGAAAAATAAGTGAAAATTTTGACATCTTATCATTCCCTCCGTGGTTGAAAAGTTGTCCTCGAAACGAGAATGATCTTCAAAAATAAATGTAGATAAACATCCCACGCCATCCCTACGAAGTCCTAATAATAAACGGTGACTCGACGCTAATTAGGCAGTGACTGGAGTGCTGATGTGGCAAAAACTCCTTCAACTCGAGTAAAAAATAACTCCATGAGAGAAAATCAAATAGCTCGCGATAAATTGGACTAACTCACGAGATGATGAACAGATAGCGAGATGAAAAGGTTGGTTGATTTTCTCGCGCGTGGAATAAACGCGACTTCAAAGTTAAGCGTGTGTGGCTTTCATGCGCTCTGGTGCGCGTGTGATGGGCACGCGCCGAACTGATCTTAGTCTTTGTTGAACCTGTCTTCTGCAATGCCGAACTAAGATCTAAGGAAGCTACCAAAAATAATGGAGATGATGCGGAGATCTTCGTAGGAAACCTACCTGTCCGACGAATTGAACCACAGTTAAAGAACAACAGCGACGAACACCCGTGCTTTGCACGTATGTGAATTTGAATATTATTATGTAAATAAAGATATATTTTTAACAAAATATTGGGAAAACATTCTTTTCGTAAGTATATGGAAATATATTGCTGAATTAGAATTATTAAAAGGTAAAATGTCTTAGTTGCAGTATTTAAAATTTATTATGCAACACACAGTAGTTATAAGTGTATGACCCGATTAATACAACCCAACTTTCTCCTTAATTTCTTCTAATTTGGAGTTTAAACCTTGGTCTTTCCATAACTTATGGAAAGATCGTCTTTCAAGAGACGGACTCTATATTTTTAATATAATTAATTAATTGATATAATATTAATAAATACTACTTTAGCAAAATAACATTATTGTTATCAACATTGCATGCATATGGGTTCCATAAAATATGAAAAATGATTAAAGGTTGGAAGATTTGATTGTAATATTGTGCCATTGCACGGTTTTTGATAAAAAATATTTATTATGCTCAAGCAAATTTTTACAAAATTTTAAAATATTTAAATTAGACGATAGTTTTTATTAATTAAATTTTGTGCAATGGAGTTATAAATTTCCATTTTCTTCTTCTTCAAATAATTCTTTTAATATATTGTGATTAATTGATAACATTGTGCAGTTTTTCGACAAAAAAAGATATTCTAGAGAAGTTCAATTTTTTATTAAATATTTTAGGGATGATCGAGAAAAAAACCTCCGTGGTCAAAAAATATTATATTCCGTAGAAGGTTGGACATTTCCGGCAGCACCAATGGCTGAATCATGCACAGTCAAATATAGTGAGGAGCTCATTTATAACGATAAAAAATATTATTAATTTTATATCTCAAATTTTAAATTAGGGATATTTTAAACAATTCATCATTAATTGATTGAATTATAAATATAAAAAATACAAGTTTTAAATTCTGATTAAAAAATATATAAATTCATCATCTTAGATATAAAAAAATAGTCTTAAATAGTCAATATTTTATAATTATTAATTATACATATTAATTTTTTTTATAATTTATGATAATTTATGATAATTTAAATTTAATATTCAAATTAAAATATACCGTAATACATTAAATATTTTATAACAAAATCTTGAGAAAGACTGCCTTTCCATATGCATATGGAAAGATGGAGTTGAAATGAAATTATAGAAAGATAAAATGTTTTAGTTTCAATATTAAAATTTTATCATGCAACGTGCAATATTTATAAGTTTATGACACGATTAATGCAGCTCAAAAATTTTATCTTGATTTTTTCTAATTTATAATTTAAACCTTGTTTTTCAATAATTTATGGAAATATGGTGCTTCAAGATACGAACTCATTTTGTAATTCTAGCAATCACATATTGGTATGTACTAAAATATGCTATTTCTAAATATTAGTTAACAAAAATAAAATAAATTAGTATAATAGACAAAGTCTTCGGAAAGAAGTCTTTTCATAGGCATATGGAACGATGCGTTGAATTAGAATTATAAAAAGTTTTAGTTTCAATATTAAAAATTTATCATGCAACATGCATTAGTTATAAGTTTATCACTCGATTCATGAAATCCAAAAAATTTATCTTGATTTCTTCTAATTTGCAATTTAAATCTTGGTTTTTCCATAACTTATGGAAAGACGGCATTTCAAGAGACGAACTCATTTTTTAATACTATTACCAATCATATTTTTGATATGTACTAAAATATGTTATTTTTAAATATTAGTTGACAAAAATAAAATGAAGTCGTATAAATAGACAAAGTCTTGAGAAAGACCGCATCTCCATAGGCATATGGAAAGATGGGGCTGAATTAGAATTATATAAAAGGTAAACTATTTTAGTTGCAATATTAAAATTTTATTATGCAACGTGCATTAGTTATAAGTTTATGAATCAATCAAAGCAATCCGAAGATTTTATCTTGATTTCTTATATTTGCAATTTAAACGTTGGTCTTTACATAACTTAAGGAAAAAACTATCTTCAAGAGACGGACTCTTAAAAAAATTTCAAATAAAATTTACAAAGTGCTAAATAAGCCCTTGAAAGCATTTAAAAATAAAATATTTCAGTGCTATATTTAATGTTTATATAAAGCATTTTATACAGATTTTTGTCTAAAAATAAAAAAAATTTAGAAACACTTATATATAAATAAAAGTTACTCCTCTATTATCTTATATTTTCAACATAGTAATTTTAAATATTTTTGTAGGCAAATTAAATTACCTGGAAAGAATTGATTGCAGTGAGTAAAAAAAGAATAAGTGGATCAAAATGATTCACTTGCTATCATGAAATGAAATTTGATAATATTAAAAAGATTAACAAAAATGGAAAGTGTATCAAATTTAAAAATATATATTGCAAAAAAATAAGTATTATGGAAGAATTTCCTTAACATGTGGAGATTGAGAATACAAAAAGAATGTGCATCCTCATAAATAGGGTATAATTAATTACTCATCAATTGAAAAATTTTAATTATAAGAAGAACATTGAAAATGGATAAGATATTTGCATTCTAAATTGGGGATTGACTTTATAAAATACTAGCAGAGTATCATCGCACGTTGCCCGATATTATTAATTAAAATATTTGGATTAAGTTTTTTAACATGTTGTGTCTTACATTTAAATTTTAAAAAAATAATTTTATTTAAAAAAAATAAATTTTAGTTATCTAATAAAAACTATATGGGATAGTTAAAAATGGTTAAATATTGAATAAAATAAAATATAATTATTTTGATTATATTTCCTTCAAATTATTAAAAATTATTTATTTATATGTTGAGATTAATTTTAAAAGACTATTATAATTATATGTATCTCATTGCAATAAATAAAAGTAAATATCAAATGACCTTATTATAAATTAATAACCTTATTAAATGACCTCATTTAACAGATTGTCGGCCTAAAACAAGACTTTTTCATATATAAATTAATAATATGTACAGAGTATACATATTTCTATCAGAAGTATTCTATCATTGTGTTAAAAAATATGAATATTTTATTATTTCAGATTATGTGTTGTTTTAATTTTTCTTCAGTGATATATATAGTACAATGAGATATTTATAGTTTTAATTATATATTCAGAAGTTATATATTTTAACAAGTTATGATTGATTATATATAGTAAAGACTTAAAATCAATAATATATTATAATATAAGTATAAGTTGTGATTGATTATATATAGTAAAGAATTTTAATCAGTAACATATTATAATATTAGTATAAGTTATGATTGATTATATATAGTAAAGAATTAAATCAGTAACATATTATAATATTAGTATGTTATTTTTAGACAAATTGGATTTAGGTTAGTTTAAATGACTTTAATATCCCCGGTTGACAGCACCATCCAAGAAACAAACAATTTCTATTATATAGTGCTTGAGATTACATTTTCAATTAATTTTTAAAAAATTGATGTGGAAATTTGTGTAAGTGACATGTGGCAAGAATCATGTGTGAGTACCATATGATCAAAATGGCCTCCTTTAATATATAGTATAACTTTTAAAAAGTGACGTGGAAATTTGAGTAAGTGACATGTGGCAAGAATCATATGTGAGTGTCATTTGGCCAAAATGACCTCATTTAATATATACTAGAGTAGATATTTAGTTTCCTTAAAAAATTTAAAGAGAGAAAAATATGATTCAATAATCACATAGATAACTTTAATAAACAATGGGCAGAGATCTCAAATATACTGTGTAGGTTGCTTGAATAAGGATCAAATCACCATTTTCTCACTTTCTTCTTCTTCTTACACTGCCAATTAATCACCATCACATATAGTAAGGTCATTATAATTACAAATGTATGCATGGTTGGAAGCCCTAGATTTGTGTGTTATATACATGCATGTATGGAGTGAAACACTACATTAATACTATTGCATGCACGTGCAATGCACGATTAAGTTCATTTCACTAATATAGTTGTCTAAGTGCCACATATCCCAGTTCGGATTTACTGTGCAAAAATTTCCTATGTCAAACCTATGCCACAAATTAAAATGACGTTTAAATTAATTAATCAAAAATCCGCACACTTCCTCCTTAAAAAGCTCATAGCAGGATCATTATTCACTCAAATTCAGTCTTCCGAGTCGTACCACACTAAAGGTAGAAAGAAATTTGGTACTGGGAAATTCAATAGGATCATTATTCGCTCTTGGGGTTGGCTTATTTTAGGTACCTTTCTACTGAGGATACGATAAGGAAGAGCTATCATGAGGTTGCTTTGAAGCACCTTTCATATAAGCAAGTAACTCTACTTATTTTTGAGAAAACAAAAGATGCAAAGTTAGCAAAGAAAGAGGAAATTGAAAACCTCTTCAAAACCATTTAAGAAGCATTTGAGATCCTGATTGACCCGGTTAGAAGAAGGATACATGATTCCATCGATGTGTCTGATGAAGAAATTCCAATTTATTGTGCACCACATGGCTTCTTCAGGTGTTTGAACAAGTTTATGATTATTATTTGAGGTATGGTCGTTGGTCTGTAATGCAACCTATTCCTACAATAGGAGATTATACTATGCAACTAAAGAAATAAAAAAATTCTACAATTTCTAATATGGTTAAGAGTTTAAATCAATAATTCAAGCTAAATCCATAGGAAACAAATTGCTCAAGCAGGCACAGTTGCACTGCAATCATCACTTCTCATTAAAAATTATACACACAAATAAGCATGTCTTTTTTTTTCTTTTTGAAACCTTCTTGTTACCTCATTCTCTTATTGATTGTGACTGAATTTGCACTTCAATATCAAGCACCCAAGCACGTGTAAAATCCAAACTATTTTGTGCACTAAACGTGCATAAAATAAAATTGTAAAATAAAATTTTCTTTTAGAAAGTGATTGTTTTTTTGGAACTAAGTAAATCAGTAACTTTTGTGGGAAAAATGGATCTTCCTAAGAAAAATATATCAGAAAAAACATATTAAAACTTTTGAATAATTGATCTTAAAATATAGCTCAAATATAATCAATACTATTATCGTTGTTGTCTTAAAAATGAATTTCACCTTATCTATCTATTAAATTTTCTAATTATTTTTTTATATAAAATTATGATTCAATATCCAAGACAAAAGCATTAGAAATATCTAGATAGTTACGTGTGGAAAACATTCGTAAACTCCTGTAGTGGAATTGTAAGTGTAAATAAATCTCAGTTACTTTGCAGGCAATGAAAATTTTCAATCAGGATTTGACGTAGGACTGAACATGCACAATGTTTTTATAGCAGAAGCGCAATTTGAATTACTAAGCGGAAAGTGACGGGAGCTGTAGGTGGTGAAAACGAGAAGGTGCACAATGCAACTTAAAGTCCCTTGAATTATCACAAGAAAGGCAGGATTTAGGAGATTTAAATTCATTTTTATGGTTGATGAATGATTTGAATTTAATATTTTAATACTACTTAATGCACTGTTGTACACTAAAAATATGCATGCACATGCCATGCACTATTGAGAATACTACACTTCTACCGTGCCATTTACGTGTCATATCTCCATACTTATGAGAAAGAAAAAGTATAGATTAAAACATTTGTTTATTGTTCACTAACAAAAAAACAACACATTTTTGTTAGTCCATCCTATTATCTCATTCCCTTATTGATTGTGACAAAACTTTACACTTCATTATCTAGCACCCAAGCATGTATGAACTCTGAACAATTATGTGCAATGAATGTGCATGAAATCAAACAGTAAAATGTAATTTTCCGGTAAAAAAGTATTAATGGATTATTTTTCTGAATTGAGTAAATAAGTGACTTTATTAGAAAATGAACTCTCTAAGAATATATCATTTGGTAATGCTTAAGAATTTTTAAATCAACATATATATAATTAAAAAAAATTCATAGTTGTCAAATTAATTATATCTTTAATTTCCATAAATTTTATTTTCAATAAAATTATGATTCAATATTTGACATGGAAGTATAGCAACATCTACAATATACGTGTAGAAAATGTGCGTAAACCCTAGTAGTGGAATTGGAAGTGTAAATCAAGTTCATCTAATTTGCATATAAATATAATTTTCAATCTGGAACTAATGTCAGATTGAACATGCATATTGTTCTTATAGCATAAACGCAATTTGAATTTCCAAAGAGGAAAGTAACAGGGCTGTAGGCGGTTGAAAAAAGGAAGGCACACAATGTAAATTAAATAGTCCATTTCTTTTTACCAAATGGTTGTGACTCTAAGTCAAAGTCCATCTCACTGCGATGACACTGTCATTTATCCACAAGTTGGGGCCAGCTGGTCATTTTTATGGAAAGTGAGGGCGGCTGCCCGGAGACTTGAGTGTTTCTTGGTCTGAATACCTGTGGCCCATTTGAATGAAGGAGGATTCCCCCCCAAATTTCTTTTTAAAGATATTTTTTCCTCATCTTACTCAAAAATATGTCATCCTATTAATAACAAACGACATCGTTTTGAATTAGTGGAAGGTGAAAATATTTAAATAAAATTAGTAGTAGAACTTAACACTATTTGAAAACGAAATTTTTAACTCACCCCTATTACCTTGATTTTTTTTTAAATTACTAAACAGCGAGGTAAAAAATTCTTTTGACTCGATTTTTGAAAAAACTGTTAAAATTTTTTTTTACCTCATTTTTAAAAATCAGGGCAAAAAATTATTTTTTACCTTGCTTTTTATTTAACCGTTGTAAAAGAATACTCCTTAGCCGACATTGAATGCATGTCGATTTTCATTTTGGTTATGTCAAATAGTAACCAAGGTCGGCCAGTGGTCGGCTGTGGACCATGGGAAGATGGGGGAGATGGACTCCAATATCTCTAATATCGGCTCGGTCATAATAATAATACTACACCATACCCGACATGTAGTCAACATCTATATCGGGCTGAAGGCATATTAGCGACGTCAATCGTTTTGGTGGAATTACATGGCCACCTCGATAGACAACTCCGAAAATACATTTTTTTTAAGACTTGCCAAAAGGTTGGTGGTGCGTTTTAGATGTCAATTGTGTTAGTTACTACCGACATCGACGTTATATTTTTAACCATTCGGTTTCTATCGAATTCCCAAAGACATGTAGCCGAAATTGATTGACAACAATAATAAGGCGGTTTGACACAACCGCCTTTAAATGGAAATATTCAAAGAAGGGTTTTTAAAAACCACCTTGTTTCCTGGTTGAACCATCTTCATTTATTTATAGGAGTCGATTCAAAGAGGTTCCGATTTCGAACCTCTTCGGGAAGGCAGTTCCTTAAAAATGATATACCTGCCTTTGACTGGTGCCTTTAATAGGCCACTCTTAACTAGCAAGAGCTTTACCCCGGATCCAAGCCAGGAGATTCATTGCAGAAACAAAGCATCTTTGGTTAGTCACATACTGGGCAGCCACTATCGTTTAAAGGGAACTGACTGCATCAATATCAATGTGTATATTACACATAATATTGTACTCCTTCTGTCCCAGTTGCCTTTCCTTAGACACTATTCATTTAGTCAAAAGTAGTTAATTTGAAAGTAATTTTTGAGTAGTATATAAAAAAAATACTATATGTGAGATCTTGTTAAAATCGTTGTAACATCTATTTTCACAATATCAACTGTTATCATTTTTGAAATACACAATGAAATATACTAATAGCTAATTTTTTTTATCAATTTAAAATAATTATGAGATGGAGGAAGTACTCTTAGTCTTCGATAATTAACCCCAAACAAACACTAAATCAAGTGAGTTGAACAATCTCTTGATCCCACCGCCTTAGTAATTCCAAAGGTGAAGAAAAAATCAACCTTGGAATCCTTGCAGACCATCTCAAATATAGATAAGGCCTCAATATATAAAGTAAACTTGAACTTCAAGTCAAAACCAATTACTCCTATGTTGCTCTTCAAATCCTCAATGATGTACTGTACAATCGGATGTTTAAACACCATTTTTGACATTACTGTTAATCTTGTCTCCTCTTTCGGCTTTTCATGAAACTCTTTAATTTTTTATTAACACTTGTCATTTTTTTGTTTGACCTTCACCTCCACACATATAAAATCCCCACATAAAAAAATTCTGGGCTTTGACGAGAAC
This sequence comes from Rubia peregrina, assembly GCA_032355705.1. NCBI lineage: Eukaryota > Viridiplantae > Streptophyta > Magnoliopsida > Gentianales > Rubiaceae > Rubia > Rubia peregrina. The sequence goes on from JAULKK010000006.1 coordinate 10,683,375, forward strand.
TGAAATGAAAAGGCAATATGAGTTAATAAATAAAGAAAGCACAATTTCAACTCATGTCGTTCATTATATGTAAAGTATGAAACTAATTTTCCAAATCGTTATGAATTTAAGAATGATGTCTTATGAGACCACATGGGACAACCAATCTTATTATTTTCTAATGTTACACATGCTAATGTAAAAATAATATATACTCAAAATGGTTATTTAAAATTAATTCTTGGGGAAAGTGCAAAAATAACCATATAAAATTGAGAAAGTGCAGAAATGACCTTGTAAAATATGAAAGTGCAAAATTAATACTATAAGATTGTCAAAATGTTCAATTTTAACCATTTGGCCAATTTCCAGCATTGACCGATGAAAATCTGGTGTTGACTCATAATGAAAAGACATAAATATCCCTATGTTAATAAAAACCCTAAACTAAAAGGAGAATGTCTATTATACCCTAAGCATCTTCTTCAACCCTTAACCCTAAGCTGCTTCTCCAATTTCAAACACCCTTCGCTGGCCCCAGAACCACCGCTACCAGTCACTGGCATCGCCGTCGTGCCGCGGGCAGGGAAACCCTTCCGCCGAGCACAGAGGCCGCCGCTTGCCCAGAATCACCGCTACCGGCCGTTGGCGCCGCCACCGTGCCACAGCTTGAAACCCTTCCTCGCTTGAAACCAACCCCACACATCTCCATCACGCATCTCCTCACAACCGAGCGCCACCACCACCGAGCGTCGCCTATCCACCGCCACCGTCCAGCTCTCCGCCGCCTCTGCAAATCTCCCCCCTGCGTAGCCTCTGCAAATCCCCTCCCCTGCCCCGCCCCGCCCCCTCTCCCACCATCCCTCCTCCCAAATCTGCCGCCACCAATCCCCTCCATTGGTAGAAATAGCTCGTACCACCAGTCGCACCCACCACCCAACTAGCCTAGCCGCTTTCCCTTCCTCCTCACCCACCCCCCACTCACCCCCCCGGGGTTTCACCGCTCCCCCCCCCCCGCGCAACCCAACCCACGTCACCACCTCTCCCCGCCCTCGACCTTGCCCTTCTCTTATCCCTAGCACAAATCCGCCATCGTGCTTGTTGCACCGCCATCCCATTTCCCAACCACCTCGCCGCCCACCTCTTCCTCTCGAAAACCCTAGCCCCACCTCCTCCTCTTGAAAGCCTAGCGCTATCGTCCACCTCCACCATCTCTAGCTCTACCTCTCCATCGCCACCACCTCTCCCCGCTCACCACCATAGCTACCAACACCATCACCTCTCCTTGTGCTACACCCAAAGCCACCACAGTCCCCGCCGCGCTACCTCTTCCCGCGTACCACTACAGCCCCTGCCGCCGGGGTAAAGGAAGAAATTGGGTGGAGGGTGGAAGAAATTGGGGCGGATCCTGGGAAGAAATAATGGAAAATGGTAAAAGGAAGAAAGAATGGAGGGTAAAAATATCTTTTACCTTTTTATTTTTCACTAGATGGGCAAAATGACCATTTCCACGATTTCAGACCAATTTGACCATTGACATTTTTGTCAACGAAATCCAGGGTTATTTTTGCACTTTCAGATTTTACAAGGCCATTCCTGCACTTTCGACCAAAACATAGGTTAAAAACACACATTTCTCTTATTTCTTTAAATGTGATCGTTTTCCGATCTTATTATCTCTTACAAGAATAAGTCAAGTATCTGATTTGATTTGATTTGTTTTGGATAGAGTTATTGACTGGACTAGAGTTATACTAGTACTATCATTTCTTTTGTAATCTATTTATTCTCGTTAGTAACACATTATTCATCAGGAGAAATACATTATATCATGGTATCAGAGCACGTTCTGATCCTAACCTTAAAATCCTATTTTATTATGATTATTTTCTTTTTTTGGCCGACGCCTCTTCCTCTATTTTTCCGACGCCGATTGACTCAACCCTCCTCCTCCCATCTCCTTTACCGACGCCGATTGACCCAACCCTCCTCCTCCCATCTCCTTTACCGACGTAATTCCTGGGGTCTTTCCCAGCTTTTCGGCTTAATCCATCGGCGTTCTACTCACGTCACTTCGCTCTCGGCCTGAAATCTTTCCCGACAGTAAACTCCAGTCTCTAGCGGTCGACGTCATTCTTCTCAGCCCCCAGTCATCCTACGACAGTCACAGGCGCAAGTCTCCGACGTTGTTTCTCAATTTTTTACCGGTTCCCAGATCTTCCATTTTTTTCCTTCTTAGCTGCTCTCAAGTCTATTGTTCTTCGGTGTGTTCTAGTGGCTGATTTTCATTCTCTAGCATCCTTCTTAGTTTGGCAACGATCCTCGGTTTGGCGTTCTTCTTCTCCGGCATCTCGGACGACCAGTTTGCAGCAGCTGGGCATCCCTAAAATCAGATCTTCTCAGTCCAGCGTCTTAGCAGTGTGAAATCAATTCTAGCACGTGACACACACGAGCTCACGGACTGTATTTTGCACGTCCTTACACGTGCGACAACTCATTTCTTGCGCGTCCTCCACACGCACCTGAGTGTTTGTCAGCCTGTTTATTACATGCACAGTTGTTTTTACATGCAGTTTTTCATCCTTGCTATTTTTTTAATTGCCCTCTGTGTTATGTCTGATCTTGGTTCTCGATAGTGTGATTTTTTGAGATATACTGGTCTTTCTCATCATCTACGACAAGATGACTCGAAATGGATTGTGGATTCTGGCTCCACAAAAAACATGGCATCATCCCCCACTGTTGTTAATCATGTGACACCTTATGATGGTTCTGCATGCGTCTATGTTGGTAATGGTTCTAAACTCCCTATTATTCATGTTGGTGATTCACGGATTTCTAAATCCATGTCTCTTTATGATGTGCTTATTGTGCCCGATATCACTAAAATTTTGATTTTGATTAGCAAATTAACTCAGGATTTAAATGTTGTTTGCTTTGATGATTGCTCATTTATTATTCGACATAAAATCACTAATGAAACTTTGGTTCACGGTCATAGTGAAAATGGACTTTATATTTTAGACTATGGTGAATCTTCTTTTTTGTTTAATGTGGAATCAAATAAGTCGCGTGCATCTTTTGAAATCTGGCATGCTAGACTCGGTCGTTCCGCACTCCGTTATTTCTGGTTTGCAAGCTTCTGGGTCTTTATCTATCTCATCGGTTTTGCCAAAAACCTACTCTTTGTGATGCGTGTGAAAATGCTAAAGGGAAGAGTTTATCTTTTTATACAAATGATAAACGTGCTGCTAGAGTACTTGATCTAGTTCATTGTGATTTATGTGGGCTCTCTCCTAGTTTATCTGTTGATGGTGACTCCTACTATGCTATTTTCCTCGATGATCATTCTCGACTCTCGTGGTTTTACCCATTGCACCACCAATATGATTTTGGGATGTTTATCGCCAGTTTGAGGCTTTTATGGAGAACCAATTCTCTTCCACCATTAAGGTGTTTCAAAGTGATGGGGGGACTGCGTTTGTAAATTGCCGCTTATGCTCTCACTTTAAGACAAAGGGCATTCACCATTAGATTTCTTGCCTATATACTCCTGAGCAAAACAGTCGGGCTGAGTGCAAGCACTGCCACATTGCTGAGATGGGCTTGTCTATGTTATATCATTCTTATGCCCCCTCTCTCCCACTAGCCTCATGCATTTGCTGCATCCACTTATACCATACATCGGCTGCCCACTCCCGTTCTTGGCGGACATTCACTATATGAAGTTATTAATGGCCAGATTCATATATACACAAACTTCCATTTATTTGGTTGTCGTGTGTACCCTTATGTTTGTCCATATGCAGCTCAAAAACTTGCTCCTCGCATTTTTCCATGTCTCTTTATTTGGTACAACTCCTAGTATAAAAGATATCGATGTTTGGATTCTACGTCTAGAAAGATATATGTCACCAGACATGCTTGACTTGACGACACTTCCTTCCCTCATGCTGATGGTTTACTCCAGTATCTTCGTTCTCTCTAGATGTCTCTACTATTTTAGATCCCGCTGATATTCCTACTTCTTCCACCGTGGCATCTCATCCTGCTTGGCTTGTCACTTCAGTTTCCATCCCTTCTAGCTCATCGATGCTATCGTCATCACCGACTACACCACCTTGTTCTGCCTGCTCTGCCAATTTAGACCATCCTGTGGCAGCTTTGACGCATCCTATTTTACCCATCTTGTCATCGAAAAGCTCAACTGGTTCGCCGACTAGCCCACCCAATTTTTTGACCACCTCAACGGTCCTTTCAGAGGTTACTTCGGGGGCCGCGACTGCTTTTCTAGTATCTCCACCCAGGCTCACACTCATTGGATGGCTACTCAATCTGCGACTAGGGCTATTCAGTACAGAGATTATTCTAATATAGTTGCTTATGGTATTACTTTTGTTCTACTTGCTCAGTCTGAGCCCACGGATTATCGCACTGCTCTTCAAGATCCAGCTTGGGTTACTTCCATGGATGACGAGATGGAAACGTTTCGTGGCTAGCGCACTTGGAATGTAGTGCCTCGACCTTCGGATGGAAACATTGTTGGCTCCAAATGGGTTTAACGCCTGAAGTATTGCCCATGTGGCACTATTGAGCATTATAAAGCTAGACTTGTGGCATAGGGTTTCTCACAGATTATGGGTTTTGACTTTAACCACACTTTCAGTCCAGTGGTCAAAGCATCCAAAGTTCATATTGTTCAGCTATTGCTACCATGCGCTCTTGGCTTCTTGATCAAATGGATGTTAAGAATGCCTTTCTCAATAGTGTTCTTGATGCTCTGGTGTATATGGTGCAGCCAGTTGGTTACGAGGATCCACTTCACCTTGGGTATGTTTGTCCCTTGCAGATGACCATTTATAGTCTTAAGCAAGCTTTGTGGGCCCGTTTCCAGTAATTTAGTACTTATCTGATTCAGCTTGGTTTCATCTGTAGTTTTGCTGATACTTCTCTATTTGTTCTGCCTCAGGGATCGACACCGTTGTATCTTTTGGTTTATGTCGATGGCATTATCCTTACAGGCAATGACCAAACTCTGCTTTGACAGTTCATCTATCGGACGCATTGGGAGTTTACTATCAAGGACTTGGGCACTCTTCACTACTTTCTTGGCTTGGAAGTTACACCCTCAGCCTCGGGTTTACTTCTTGGCCAAGCTAAGTAATCTAGGGATATTCTTACTCAAGCATGGATGTCAAATGCTACACCAGTCTCTACTACATTTGTGCCAGAATCGCAGCTACACAGCTCCACCAGTCCTACCTTTTGGAATCTGACACTTTATCACTCTCTTGTTGGGGCTCTACAATATTTGACTATCACTCATCTTAATTTGGTTTTTCCGATCAACATAGTTAGTCGGTATCTTCAGGATTCCTGTGCCGATCACTTTGCAGCAGTCGGTATCTTCATGATTCCTGTGCTGAGTATCATGCACTTTCCAACACCGCTTCTGAGGTTGTTTGGCTGACTCATTTTCTTCATGACCTTCGTGTCCTGCTTGCTGGATCTACGCTATTGTTATGTGACAATAGTAGTGATATATTCTTGGCCCATAATCCAGTTGCTCACAAGAAGGTGAAGCACATCAACATCGAATATCATTTTCTTCAAGAGTTGGTCGCTTCATGCAGGCTGTGTGTTGCTCATGTTCTAACTACTCTTCAGATTGCGGACATCTTCACCAAAGGGCTCTCTCGTCCACTGTTTGAGTTCTTTCGATCCAATCTTTGCATCAATAAGTATCCGACACTTCTCTTGAGGAGGGGGGATGTGCTTGAATAAGTCAAGTATCTAATTATATTTGATTTGTTATAGATAGAGTTGTTGACTAGCTAGAGTTATACTAGTACTAGCCTTCTTTTTGTACTCTATTTATTCTCGTCAGTAACACATTATTCGTCACAAGAAATAAATTCTATCATCTCCCATAAAAACACTTCCAACAAATACTAAATGATTTTTTTATGGGAACTTGCTGATATGAATCTCTTTGCGAAGACTCTGGTTTGCGGAATATCAGATCTTTGTCTGAACTAGGAATTTCGCCCAACCTAGTTCACACGCACGAATTGTAGTGTCTAGCCCACAGGGTACACCCAACTCGACTTTTTATCTAAATAGCCCGCCGGTTTAGATCACAAGGTTTCTCTATAGGCGTCTAGCCCGCAGGGTACACTTACAAAGGAGATTGAAACTTAACTAGCCCGCATGGTTAAGAGACTATATAAATGATGAGAATAACTCAAAATTATGAATATATGATTGATAAAAATGTGTGTATCAATATCGACCAAGCCTCTTTAAATAGAGGAGAAAACTTGACCAACTCTAACCCTAATCACAAGTGGAAACCGAATCAAATTTTATGGCAGCTTTAAGGAGCTAAAACCATATCTAACTAAAATAGCAAAAATAAAATCCTACTCTTATTCTACTACTCTAATTCTCGGCCAAGAATGGTAAGAATTAGACTAGAAAAATATCTCCTTATCTAATCTTACCAAATCTAATTCTAATTAGAATAAAACTGAATATGCTAAATCCTGATGGACTGTAAATCTCGGGCTGCTCTCCTAAGGCCCACATGGCCGAATTCTTCACAGCCCGAAAACCAAAATAAATGTTACAATGATCACACTAACTCATTAAAAAAACCAATGGGAAAATGAGTATAGTGTTCTTCATAATGTCTTCAATTAATCGACAACATTGAATAAGTAATCCTAAGTACTTGCTGACTTCTTCTTGAGTTCTTCATCATGAAGGCGATCAATCAAACCATTCAATGCAGCATTTCTAAGCTTCATTCTTGACCTTGTCATAGGTCCATCCATGTCACTTAGAGGATCACGAACATAACCTTTTAATGTTTGATCAAGACGTGGAATGTCTTCATTTATGGTGGTAGTCGTATCCGGATCTCCATCAGTTAACTTATCATTACAGATCATTTGAGTGACTACTGATGTATATAAGGTACATGTTATCATCAAGAAAGTTGTATTACTTAGATTTGATAATCTTGAATATTAGAGTTAAGCTGTGATTTTGCGGCATTTCTTTCTCTCATAAACTCTAGGTTCAATAGTTTTTTTTTGCAATTTCTCTATTAGTAACAAATGGTATCAGAGCCAGTGTTTCTCTCATCGGCTGAAAAAAAAATTTGAGATTAACGATTGATTTCTCAGCGTCCCTCAAAATTTAGGCGATGATTTTTTTCGTCTTTTTCCAGCCACAATGTGAGGCTTCGGTGAGAGCATTGTGATGAGGCCTTCTTAAACTTTCCGGATGATGTGAAGATTATTTTGTTACAACCATATCTAGAAGAAGATGGTTTCAATGGTTTCAATGGTTACAAGAAAGGTACGACAGGAAGGTATCTTGGAATATTTTTATTATTGGCTCTTTGCAGCCTTTGGAAATTGGTCCCATCGACAGGAAATGAACTATCCATTGGTTGATAATTGCGTGTTTTTGGATATTTATACTGCAATATGGGAGGTCGTTGCCGTACCTCTTAAATATCAATTTATAAGCCCTAGATGTTTTCTAAATACAACTAAGTAGATAGTGACAAATCAGGATCGTCCACGAAGAAGAGGAATGAGTGGATGAAGTGCTATTTATAATACAAGATAAAGTGGGAGTAAAAAGGAAGTTGCATGTTGCTTGTCGTGACCCTTGAAGAGCCCTCATGACTCGCGAAAGCTGCTGCAAACTCTCAGTAATGATATTGTCGCGACCCACGGGAAATGTCTTACGGCTCGCGACAGAGTGCAGTCCATCTCTCATATATTTTTGTTTTGCTTCCCCTAGGTTTTGTGATTTCTTGTAGTCATTTTTATTGTAATCGCGAAGAAGAATCCAATGATGCTAACTATGCATACCAATTCTTCTTGGATCATTCTCAGAACTCGGGTTCAAAATTTAGATCATTCTTCACCTTCTACTTTGCTTTCCTTCTTCACTTTATCTTCTATCATTTTGTAAGTGGCATTCATTCTTCTATCATTTTTGTTGATGGCATTCTTCAATCTTCTACCATTCTTGTAAATGGTCTTCTTCATGACGGTCTCCAAATAAGCTCACAAAACACATATAAATCGACCAAATCATAAAGGTAGAACATGTTAGACACCATATGCTTACAAACTAGGGAAATGAGGGTAAATAACCACACAAGGTGATTCTAAACCCCTATTTTGTAAAACAACTAATAATCTAATAGCCACAAACAAAAAAGGCAAAAAGGAAAGTTAATTGTACTAAGAAATTAATAAAATCATGTCTCATCACACCGCAATGTGCATATTTGGTGGGAGATCAATTGAACAAAGGCATTGAAAAAATTGACAAAATTGATGAGATTAGGATGTAAATCGAGGTTGTGGCTTTGGATATTGTAATACACGAACCTGAAGTGTCGAATTTGGTCAAGAGTTCCTAGAAAGAATGTGACTATGAAACTGAATAATAACAAATTCTGCAAGAAGAGTGGGAAGATAAGCTATATGGAGATAATATTCGCATGCACTAATTCTTGTGGTATCTTTCCCAGGTAAAATGAATCTCAACTTTCTTAGTAAAAATGAAATTCATGTTGAGCCACTGCCGGAAATGAAGTTGGGTATCATACCTTCAGATATTAATGAATTTGAGTCTATTAGTGTTAAGATGAAATTGATTGTTGTTGAGTTTGGGAGAAGTGTTCATTGAGCTTTTAAGGTGAATTCTAATAATTGTGTCTTAGGAATGGGATAGTCATTTTAAGTGAGTTTTTTTTTTACAATGACTGGGCTCGGATTGAAACTATATTAACTGAAAACACGGAAAGGACTGGAGTAATCGGTCTATGTACATTCTTAGAAAATAAGTTTCACTTAATAGCAATTTCTAAAATGAATGTGCGGTAGTGGAAATGTCAAAAGCATTAGAAGTTATAATCGCGATATTATGGACGATTTTGAGATGAATGTTATTTCTTCTAAGTATGGCGTTAGAGATTCTGATGAGTCTGTCATGTGTTATGATCCCGACATTGAGAAGATTCGGGAGATGTTCAATATTGAAGTACTAATAGTTTGTTTGAGTTCGCATGGTTCAAACTTTAGTGAAGGATCCACCGACTGTTTTCTTAAAGGGGTAAATGTTTTCATAGTTCATCCTAGAAATAAGAATTGTTGTGCGAATTCCAGAAAATTGTCTTGAGCAAAGGTCTACTGAAATATGGTATTCTTGAAGAATTTTATAGGATTTCATTTAGGGCTATTCGTGGGGTACAAAGAACATCTTTAGTTCCCTTTGTTAATGTTAGAGAGAAAATGGACTTGTTAAAGTTTGATTCTAAAATTGAGAATTCTGTAAGATTTTGGAGATTATTCTTCAATCATATTCTATTATTAGTGGTTAAGTGGAAATTTATAGGTGAGACGAGTGTTTATAAGTCCATGCTTTTGGAAAAAATGGGAATCATATTGGGGACATGTTGTGATAATTGTGACCTTGACATGTGTTTGGGTTAACTTTGTCGATACTGTCATAAGTTTTATGACAAAGAGGGGTTAACATAGTAATCTGGGATGATTCAGATTCTGAGTTGGAAAGAGATCAATATTCAGAATGTTTTGCAAAGGGAAAATAATTACATCAGAAATTTAATAAACTTAGTGTGGTTCGAACTAGGAGCATGGCAAGTGGTGCAGTAATAATATTGAGTGGCTTGTTGATGAGATGAGATTTTGATAATTTCTTAGCACAATTAAAACATGTTTTAACCCATTTTTTGTGGTTAGTTAGCATATTAGGTGTCTTATACAATAGGGGTTAGAATCACCCTGTGTGATTATTTGCACTAATTTCCCTATTATGTAGGCATTTAGTGTCTAATGTGGTTTACCTCTATGATTTGATCGATTTCTATTTGTTTGGTGATTTTAATTTGGAGATCATCATTGGAAAAAAGGTCATTCGCAACAATGGTAGTAGATTGAAGGTCATCCACAATGATGGTGGAAGAAGGAAAGCCACTTATGAAGTAGTAGAAAATAGAGTTAAGAAGGAAAGCAAAGTGAAGGAGAAAGATTTGATATGAGTGTTGAAGCAGATTTTTTGGAATGATCTGATACCAATTAATGGCATTGAATAGCATCATTGGATTAGTTTTTGCGAGTGCTATAAAATTGACTACAAGAACTTCCTAGGATGTTGCTAAATACACCGGCTAACAAATAACGATTTGAAGTCACGTCCTGATATGGCAAAGATAGGAGTCGTGCATGATCTAGCGCCAGTTGTGGAAGGTGGGAAAACTTTCCTGCAACCAACATGCTACACAATGTCGACCAATGAGAAGAAACAGTTACGTAAAACCATGAGGGGATTAAAGTTCCTTCAGCATACTCACCAAACGTAAGCAAATGCATGTCCGTTGAGAAGTTGAAATTGGAGGGGGGAGTCGCATGATTGTCATAGCTTGATGTAGGAGTTAAATGATATTGCCATTCAAGGAACACTCACCAACCATGTTACAGTCTCCATAAGCAGGTTGTGCATTTTTTCAATCCTATTTTCTTTAAGAGTATAAGGAGTGCCAGACTGGAAGAAATTAATACCATGGTTGTTAAGGTGTTGTGTCAAATGGAGATATACTGTCCCCCTTCGTTTATTGATATCATGGTGCACTTGATTGTACATCTAGTTTTGATAAATTAAATTATGTGGACCGATTTTCCTTTGATAGATGTATCTCTTTGAGGGATACATGAAAATATTCAAGTGTTTTGTGAAGAATAGATATAGTCCGTGGGGTGATAGCATAGTTCAACGTATGGCGAAAAAGGCTACTAACTTATGTACTAGCTACTTGACTAATGCTAAATCCATCGGGATTCCAAAAAACTTTTTTTGGAGCGGGAACCACACAAAAAAAAGTAAATTGATTGTCTCAGTGACCATTAACAACTGTCACCTTTTTCTATGGCTTTGACAATAATGGATACACTTTCATAATCAGGCAGCAGGATGCCAAAGAAGTACCTTAGAACAACTGAGTGTCATTGATATCGGATGCGCTACATGTACCGAATATGAATGACCCTGATGGCGAATACGCTCAAATGAGTAAATTTGGTACAATTACAGACATATAGGAATTGAATTATGTAACCTTGAAAGTTGTTTTCAATTGTGATTGGGTGAAGGAGACCATCAGATCTAGGTTGGAACTCTTGGCCTTACGTCGGTAAACCGTAGGTGACACAGATTTCACTCGGAAGCATTCATAATTACTAAACAAATGCATCGTGTGTTTTACTTGAAGGATCCTACAGACATGTACGTGAAGGATCCCACAAACAGAAACTAGGAGATTTTGGTGGAGGGAAAGAAAATTTCGTGGATGACAAATCTATGGAACATTGCACTATGGGGGAACGAAGATCTTCCGCTTTAGTATATTAGTGATGATTCTCAGTAACCCAAGAACGGTGCCAATTTGAAATGTTTTCTAACAATAACTGACTGCCAGGATAGAAATTTGTAAATGTTGCTCATGTACTCACTACTAACCACTATAGAGTTGCTAGTGGCAAAACCGGGGTCGTCCACAGAGATACTAGAATTTGAAGGTTAGTTGTAAACAACCCACAATCAGGCGTCACTTTGATTGTGTGTTGGGAATAACTCATGTTTAGGAACAGATAATTGGGGGGTTTGTATCTAACAACAACAAATCATGCCAGGAAAAGAGATTAAAACTATAGTTAACTAGTCTTGGGGGTATGTGCGTAAAATGATCGATTTTTGAATTTGATCTTAGATTCTATTACGTGTAAGACATATAAACTTATCTCATTCATATGTCACATAATGCAGATGAAGGTCGTGCCTCTCAGAATGTTGAATAAGAGAGAGGTCAGGGATATAATTGATCAGGCTGAAATATCTCAGGAAATCTGGGAAAATGCACTGAAAGCTTTGAATAAAAACCATAATCAAAGGAGTTACATGATGAATAACACAAAGCTAGGCTGAAAGCAGAAAAGATCAGGGAGGAAGAATTATGTTTTATACAACAGAAAGCTAAGCTACAATGGACCTTGGAGGGAGACAGGCCTACTAAACTGTTTTACGGTTCTATGAAAAAAAACTATACAAAAACATGATTACAGCCTTTAAAATTGATGGTGAAATGGTGATGGATCATAATGAAATTGAAAAGAAGCTAATTAAGCATTTTTCAGTCTCAGTTAGGAATAGCAGAAAAGTGAACAAGATAGAAGAATGAGTAGTACACATGGGAAATGTTATGAGAACTTGGCAACAGGCAAAGCTGATTAAGCTAGTTATAGAAACAGAAATCCTCAAGGCACTGGGAGGAATTAATGAAACTAAAAGTCTGTGACAAGATGGATATACAAGTCTATTCTTCAGAGAAGCTTGGGGGGATTGTAGGAGAAGACATCATCAACTCAATGAAGGGATTCTTTAAAGAAGGGCAGATCCCTGATATTTTTAGAAATGCAGTGCTGACTCTAATACCAAAAACTGAGCAACCAAAATCCCCAGCAGACTTTTGACCTATAGCTTGTTGCTTAGTTTTGTACAAGGTCATTACTACAATCTCGAGCTCTAGAACTGGAGATGTGCTACCAGACTTGATCACTGTTAATCAAAGTGCCTTTGTAAAAGGTAGGTATATAGAACATAACATGCTGCTTGCATAGGAGTTGCTGAGTAGATATGGAGTAAAAACTATGAGGCCAAGAAGTGTAGCTCAGATTGAAATAAGCAAAGCCTTTGAAAGCATCAACTAGTCTTTCCTGATTAATAGGTTAAAAGAGTTGAAGTTTCCAGACCAGCTAATATGGTAGATCCAAAACAATTCTATGAAATCAAATCAAATCTTTGTAGCTCTTTTAATGGAAGGTACACGGAATATTTTCAGGCAAAAAGAAGGGTTCGAATAGGGGGGTCCAATGTCTCATCTCCTATTTTTCATCTGTATGGAATACTTTACCAGGTTGATGAAGAAAGCTATACTAAAGGGAGAAATTGATTAGCACCAGAAATGCAAAAAAACATGAGTATATACTTTGCTCTTTGTAGATGACCTTCTACTCTTCTGTGCAGCAAATTAAAAAACCATGAAAGGGGTGAAAGATATTATGAGCGGATTTAAAGAATGTACGGGGCTGAGAATGAATGAGGGGAAATCAAAGTTTTTTTTCTCAAAGATGGATGAAGCTGAAAATTTATTGATGGCATCAATTTTGAATGCAGCAAGAGGTAACTTCTCTATGAAATACCTTGCCCTTCCATTGTCTACTGTATAATAGAGTAAAAACGATTGTGAATTGTTGATAGAAAAATTAGAAGTAAGGTGCAGGCCTAGAATTCAAAGACATTATCATACGCTGGAAAATTGCAGTTGATAAATGGAGTTTTAATAAGTCTGTCTGGATACTGGAACAGTGTGTTGAATTTTCCTGAAAGTGTACATAAGAAAATAACACATATTTGTACATGCTACTTATGGGGCAGAAAAGAAGATGAAAAAGGCTTTACAACAGTAGCGTAGAGCTCAATTTGCATCAGCAAGAAGAATGGTGGCATGGGAGTTAGAGATTCTAAAGTATGGAACAGGGTTGCAATGTAAAAGCATTCATGGGATGTAAACATGAAGAAAGATGTTCATTGGGTGAAATGGGTAAGTGAATACTACTTGAAAGGGAAGAAAGTAGAAGAATGTGAGTTTTTATATTCTCATAGCTGACCATGGAGATCACTTATGAAACTGTAGATTTCCTCCTCGAATCTGAAAGAATGTATCAGCAAGAATGGAAAGCTGAAGCTAGTAAAGATCTATGATATGTTAAAGGGAGGAGAGCCAAGGAGATATTAGGAGAAGGTAATTTGGTCGACGAACATTCAGCCAAAGCACCTTTTTTTCTTTGGC
>JAULKK010000006.1:10701438-10713433 GCA_032355705.1 Rubia peregrina
GACATGACTAGGGAGGAAGCAGTTCAGCTTGTTCTTAAGGTGCTTAGTAAGACTATGGATAGCACTAGCCTGAGTGCTGAGAAGCTTGAGCTGGCTGAGGTGTTTTTATCCAATGGAAAGGTCAAGTACCAAGTCTACTCACCCGAAGCACTCAATAAGTTGTTAGTGAGCTCTGGATTAACCCAGCCTGCTGCAGAGGCTTAAGAACATGCATTATTCACTCGGAGTTCTGCACTTGTCAACTTCATCACTTGTTATTTGAAACTGCATTCTTGCTTAACTTGATCACTTTTATTTGAGGTGTTGGAACTTATTAATAATTTCCGCGTCATTAGCTTGCTTCAGTTTCATACTTCTGCTGGTGGTTAAATTTTTATCCATGTTTGTTTGTCAATTTTAGTGTCGTAACAGGGGATGGTTTTGCCATTGATTTGGTTTTACTCTTTTCTTGCCACCATGGATGAAGGCTGTTTTGTTGGTTGATATATTTTGTATTCCTCACTAATTCCAATAGAGGATTTCTAATATGTGTAATTGCATTGTCAGAACGTAGGAGAAGGTGAAACTCAGTTATTGTCATCTTTGCCCAGTTCAGATGTTCGTAGTATGTGATAATGTTAGCTACGTACATTGTGTTGCCTTTGGGACCTTAAGCTTCGTTTCTTCGTTTCCACTAGTTCTTTCATCCAGAGGGTTCAAACTAGAAACATTTGCAATTGTATTGCTTAGTAAAAACAAAGGCAGATGCAGCAGATGCTAGATGTATTGAAGGTATTATTATATTATGTAAAAGGAAAGGCCAATCTTTATTGAGGCCATATGGAATCATAGGATATACTCATATAGAGAAGTACTGGTACATGATTAGTCTTCGGAATTTGTGATCCACTCTTGAGAGGCAGCCAAGTCAGGGAGAACTGTAGCACCCAACGCTCTCCAATTCTTGGCCTCAGGGGTGTTAAATCTGTCCAACAATAAGGCATGCATCCCCACACTTTTTGCCGGCAAGTAGTCCTTTCGCATGCTGTCTCCAATATGCAGTACTTCTTCCGGTGAAATATTTCCAGCTCTCTTCAAAGCAAGCTCGTAAATTCTTGGATCAGGTTTCTCTACGCCTTCAATCCCTGAGAATACCCCGAAATCCCACTCTGATCCCTGACCAAAACAAAGAATCACAGTCAGCATTAGAGATCCAAAGGCTACAAATAGCATATTTCCATGCGAGGTGTAAGAATAAGTACCTTGTTCAGGCCCAATGCTGGGAGAATTACATCTTGATACCGGTACTCTGCATTGCTGACAAGCCCCACTGTGATCCCCTCTTCACGCAGCCATCTTAGAAAGGGTTGAGAATCTGGAAACACAGTATAAGGCGCCGAGGAGCCAAAAGTTGAGTATATGCGCCTAAAGATTTTCTCAAATGTCTCCTCATCATACTCATAACCAGCCTGCATACATCAATTGATTCAATTTGACAGTTTTCATGTTCTGTTCATAAAAAGAGCAGCTAGTTTCAGTTTTTCAGGAACACAACTATACACTACATGATCTTTATCCCAGGGGATTCGGTCGGCTAGAGGCAAAAGACACACTGAGAGCAGTTCTTCAAAGAGCAAAGGCTGTATGGAACTCATTGTATTAACTACTTTTTAAGGAGTTCATCAACTTAAAGCCTCCATTTTAATTTGCAAAGTATAAAAGATACGTACCAAAGCAAGCATAAACTAATCATCCATACCTTAACAAAAGAATCTCTTACACAAGTCTTCCACCAGACGACATTAGGTACTTTATCTGCAAATCCAAAACATGGATGTTTTTGTGCCATGTCAGTGTAGGCCAGCTTAAAGCCCTCATGAACTCGCTTGTAGTCAGGACAAGGCAAACCAACAGCTTTAGCTGCCATGCAATAGTAGTCACCAAGCTCGCCTTTGTATGCGATCAATGTGCCAGTCACATCAAGCGTAACACAACGCAACTTTGCTAGTAGAGACATTGAAGGGATGACTGAGGTAGAGCTAACAGAGTCCGAAACTCTATTTCACAACTTCCGCAATAATTTCATAGGAACATTGTAGGGATGATTGAGGTAGAGGTACAGCTTTCAGAGTCCGAAGTTCTATTTCACAACTTCCGCAATAATTTCATAGGAATTGAGATGGATAGTGGACCTGCCTCCAAACTAACAGCTCTCAGATAAAAACCTGCATCAAAGTAAAAATGCACTTTCAGCTTCAAATTGAGTAAGCTTTCGTAACAATTGCATCTTTGTGTTGCCTTTAATTCTCCCAAACATGCCAAATTTCACAACTGACACCTCGAAATTCAACACAATTGAAAATTGGATCCCTAAGAAGTTGCCAAACTCAATCTCTCAAGCAATTCCTAGAAAGCCAGGACCATAATCAACTCTGACCAGGAGGAATAAATAAATCTTTGGAACATAATACAAATACAACCAACTATTTGGGGCAACTAGGTATGAACCACTATTGTTTTGGCATATAACCACACTACAAGAAGGACACCAACTAAAGTAGATTCTGATTCACATTCACATTGTAGGTTAAAATAAAGACAAGATGATAATTAATTGTCTAGTCCATAGGTTCTGATTCGAAAATTGGGAGAATATGAACACATAAGCTGCAGAGTTTGAGGCGACGAGCAACTTACTTCTGACATAGATCCTAGTGGAGGTTCAAATAACAGCTAAACTGGAGAAACTGGTCCAACATAGTGCATCTACAAATATAAATGTGAAGACAGAAAGAGAAACAACACCTCGATTATCACACAACACAAGCACCTAGACTGAGAAATCTTCTTAACATAAAGATGAAGGGGATGCAATTCCAGCTGTTCAATGCACAACTATGCAATTCAAAAATTCAACCATCTGGGCCCAGTTGGCCACTGGAAATTTACTCAAAGCTAGACCCCTACTTTCAAAAATTCAAACATCAACATTGCAAGACTAAAAGCCTGTATAACCGAGAGGAGCAATCCAAGACAGTGATTTTGCGTGGACAAATCCCAAAAGTATACAACACGCATCCATGGCTAATAAGAAAAAAACCAAATTGGCAATTTTGTAAGCAGTATGAGCAAACCGATTAAGAACTTCCAAAAATTAAAATCATTTCAACAAATCCGGAACTTGGAGCATTTCAAATTTAAAACAGACTTATATGGAAGAAGGGATGAAATGGGCGCATACCAAGGTAAGGAATCAATGTTGGTTCATAGAACTCATCGACAATTCCACGGCCTTGGTTGCTGGTTGCAGAAGAAACTGACCTTAAATACATTTTTTGTCAGCATCTTTCCCACGTAAATTACTGCTTACACTTTCTTTAGCTTCTGGATTTGCGCCTCCATTCATTATCCAACGGCTGATATTCTTACTTGTCCCTAAGGTTTGCTTCAATTCCATTTTCCACCCTTTCGAAATTTAAAATCTTCACATTTGACCCTCTGACAAATGGGCTTTCAACATGAAAATACTCCATTTTGTTCAAGAGGATTTATTAATATTGATGAACTACAAGTAGTTAAAATCTAAACTTAGATCATGGAATAATTATTGTTATAAGTAAATAATAAAGTTATTAATTTATGTACTCCTTTTGTCTCATTTCAAGCCTGCACACTTTGACTTTTGATAGTTGACATTAAAACTTGTGAAAATTTGATATTTAGAAAAAATATGTTACAATGAGGTATCACACAATAATATCTATATTTACATATTAACTTAATTTTATGATTAAAATTTAAAAAATTGATTAAATAAGTAATGAAATGGCAGATTGAAATTGAGGGGCTAAGAATAGAACCCGCTCACTTTTCGGCTCGTATTGGGAAAAAAAGTGTTATTTGATGCTTTCAAAATAATGTTGTTACAAGGAGTGCATATTGACAAATAGAATATACTTGTGGAATGGAAATGTCAATATCCAAAAACTAAAGCATGGAACTGCAAATATGGAAAACAGGTGTTGTAAAACCGTGGATTCTTTTGCCAGTGGTTTTACTTCTTCTATAACGGGCAAACGTGAATCAGCCTAGTAAATTGAGTAGAAGCGCACATCACGTGACACGTGGACCTCAAGTTCTCAACCTCAACCGGCGCGCAAGCAATTTGTCTTTTTGCTTGCTGTGTATATGTGTGTTCGTTGTTTTTCATTATTTTTCCCTCTGAAGAAACTGAAAAGTGGTTCAAACAGTTTTCACGACTATTTGCATTTGGAAAGAAAAAGGACAAAGAATGTTAGGAGTTCCACATCAATAAAATGAAAAGAGAGAACAATTTATGCACTCCTACTTATTTTAATAATATAAAATCACTTTAGTTTTAAAATAAAATTTTGTATATTATTATTATTATAAGGCAAAGCCTTGGGAAAGATCATCTTTCCATAGGCATATGAAAAAACAGAGTTGAATTGGAATTATAAAAAAGGTAAAAGGTTTTAGTTGCAATATTAAAAATTTATAATGCAACATGTAGGAGTGATAAGTTTATGACCCGATTAATACAACTCAAAAATTTTAATTCGATTACTTCAAATTTATTGTTCAAATCTTGATCTTTCCATAACTTATGAAAATACCGTCTTTCAAGAGACAGACTCTTATTCTAATGATATCAATCCACCATTTTTAAAATAAAAAATATATTGGGTTTATAGGTTTCCAACCTTTTGTATTAAACACCATCTTGCACAATGTGTGATTACAAGATAAACTCATTTACACAAAGACGATATCTAAATATTACAATTCTAATCCAAAGACTTGGTGGCAATAAGAGAGATTTATACACAATATAGGAAATAATGTTGTGATTGTGTTCATGATTTGGGTTACAATTTATGAAGTTACATGAGAGCTAAATAAAGTCATAAAAGGGAGATAAATTCTAATATATATATATATATATAGAAGTAATGTTCACAAATTATTCATATTCCTTAATACTCCTCCTCAAGTTGGAGCGCGAAGATAAAGAATGTCCAACTTGTCAAGTAGATAATGAAATTGAATACACCCAAGAGTTTTAGTAAAGAGACCCACTGGCTGATCAGTAGTATGTATATGATGTGTAACAATGACACCAGACTGCATAAGATAATGTACAAAATGACAATCAACCTCAATATGCTTCATTCGTTCATGAAAGACAAAACTAGCCGCTATATGAATAGTGCACTGACTACCACAAAATAGTCGCATAGGTGTAGAATGTGCAGCTCCTAAGTTCCGGAGTAGAGAATTAAGTGATAATAACTCACAACAAGTCATAGCCACATCACAATACAGTTTCAACAGAAGAACGAGAAATTGTAGGTTGCTTCTTCGTCTTTTGTGAACTTGGAGAATCACCAAGCATCACAAAATAACCAGAAAGAGATCTCCGCATAACTAGACATGCGCCCCAGTCAGAATCACAAAAAGCAGTTAGCTGTAATGAACTACGGGAAGAGAGGAAAAGACCTTGACTAGGATGACTCTTCAAGTAATGAAGAACGCGAAGAGCAGCATATGCCAATGGGGAACATAGAGAGACTGCATGAACTGAGCAAGTGTATGAGCTCCATATGGGTAACAGTAAGATAAACGAGGCATCTAACAAGTCATCTATACTGCTCAGGGTCATGGTAAAGTGGTCCTTCCACGCGCTAGATCATATTGTTGCTCCATTGAAAAATTAGTTGGTTTAGCAGCCAATAAGCCAACATCAGATAAAATATCAAGTGCATATTTTTACTAAGAAAGAAACATCTCATCCGGTCTTCTACAAATATCTATGACAAAAAAAATACTTAAGAGCACTAAAATCCTATATGTGAAAACAAGAACTCAAGTATTTCTTGAATTCAAAGAGAAGCGACGAAGAACTACAACAATCACCAAGTCATCCACATAAACAAGAGCATGCAATGAAACCGAATCAAGTGAGTAGGTGAAAAGAGAGTAATCGGCTTTATTCTGAACAAAGCCAAAAGCACGAAGAACAGCAGTCAACTTGGCAAACAAATTGTGAGAAGAGTGTCGCAAGCCATAAAGAAATTTATGAAGTCTGCAAACAAGCGTGGGAGGTGCACATTAATCGGAAGAAGGCCGCATGAAGAATTCTTTTTGAATATTGCCATGCAGAAAAGCATTATGAACATCCATTTGATGAAGTTCCCGACCACAGATGATGAGACGTCAAATGCTTGTATTTTTGGAACCATTTATCATTTCTTTTACTATCCTTTGTGTGGTAGATTGCTAAATTTAGATAGGTTTACATTGTAAGGTGTTTAGATGATCGTTTTTGGTTTTCGTATCCTACTTTAGGTCTAATGAATATTTGGTTCCTGCAAGCATCTAGATACATTTTTGTAAGCTTTACTTGTAGATTGCTCGTAGGCACTTTGGACTGTGTTTAGAAGGTCATTATCAATAATGGTAGTAGATTTCGTGTGCAAGATGGATAGAAGACTGAAGGCCACGAGCTAAAAATGTGGTAGTAGATGGATGCGCCGAAGAAAATGAGCTAAGTCTAGAAGAGTCGAAGACTGGTACGACTTGTGTAGATTTTCATGGATCATGCCATGTCCCTATACCAAGAAGTTGAAGGCCAGACCATGGGCCGTGCAATCCTACACAGGTCGTGCACTCAAAAGGAATGAACTAAGGGTCTAGGCCGCATAACGAGCAATCTTGCAAGTCCAACGCACTTAGAAGATGGCAAGTATGCTCCAGATAGAGTGATGCAAAAATTTACACATCTCGCACACTCATAACAGCTCAGGAATGCCTCAAATTGGTGGCCCACGTGCTTTTGCCCAAGCCGTGTTAGGTGGGACATGCACTATTGCACGGCCGTGCCAACGTGATTGATAGGGTTTCCTAGATTTTTGGGTATTTCTAAGGCCCAATTCTACCTACTATATAAGCCACATTTAGTCTTCTAGAGTTTAACAACCACTTCATTAGCATTATTCTAGTAGTAGGTAGGGAAAAAGACTATCTCCTCTCTTCATTTATTTCTCTAGGTTTTGCCTTTATGGCTTTAAATTCAATGATTGTTTTTTATTTGATGTCCCTAGATTAGATATTTTCTTGGGTTAAAATTTGTGTTCATGACTTGATTTTAACTTTGTGAGATTTTATATTACCCTATCTATTTATGTCCTATGAATATTTGTGTTTGATTTGTAGTTTACATTCTTGTAGGATTTATGTCATGTTATGATTAATGATGTATCCATAATTTGTGCATAGTATATATCGTGCTGGGCTAAAATCCTATTTTGAGAGTGTTAGATTAGGCTATTGTAGGCTCGAGAGTACCGGGAGATGAGTGCATTCATGCTACCTTGAGAGTACCGACTTGATCGTTAGACTCTAATTCTAATTGTTTAGTCGTGTGAGTGATTACATGTTAGGAGTGCTAGACTAATTCACAACAGGGGGAAACCCTTGGCTCACCCCGATAGATAATATATCTAGTTTGTAGCGATAAGGGTCGTGGCATTTCTAGAGTCATCACGAGATGTCAATTCCTTTGCCTCTATAGGCTTAGGGTTGGTGTCTATAGTGGAGTGTCAGGGATTTATTGTCCTCACTCTCGTAGCATGGCTGAGATTCGGGGGCGCGCTACCATTGGGAGTGAGATGACGGGGAATGAATTGTGGTATCGTAAGGGATCAGTGCGCATTCCTTAATTATGGAGGCGGTGTGATGGTTCTTGAGTGGATATAAACCTTTATGTGAAAAACATTTGGATTTCCAGACATCTCCACAGTATGTGACATAAGCATGAGATAGGTTTATATATCTTACACGCAATAGAATCTAGGATCAAAGTCACTAATCAGTCATGTTATTATAGTTTACGCAAATATCTCCAATGCTAGTTTATTATAGTTTTAATCTCTATGCTTGCATGCTTTAAGTTGTTAGACACAACCCCCCCCCCCCAATTATCTGTTCTTAAGCATTAGCTACTCCTGGTACACAATCAGAGTGATGCCTGATTGTGGGTTGTGTAAAGTTAATCCTCAAATTCTAGTATCTCTGTGGACGACCCCGAACTTTCTAGTGGCTACTCTATACTTGTTAGTAGTGAGAACAAGAGAAACTTATAAATTTCTATCTTTAACCTTACTTAGAATTTCGTGGGTTAATTTCTCTCGCAAGTTAATTGAACGACCCCGCGGGGTGTGGGTCAAATATTGGCTCACTGCCAGCGATACTAATTTTAATTAGTTTGTTAGCTTACATAACTTGTTGGTAGAAGTAGTTTATGCTTTTAATTTTATATTTTTGGTGGTTATTGTGCATAGCTCTTTAATAGTTTTTCTTATTTTCTCCTTACTTGTGTGCTAGTGTTTCTTTGTGAACTTTTATTGTATTGCTTCTAGTTTATGGTACATACCCATACCACTAACCAAGGAGTCTTACACTACTTATCGGAAAATACATGTAGGTGACAAAGGAGAAGAAGAAGGGTTAGTGAGGTAGTTCCTTTTGGCCAATTGTAGAGTTAAAAGTTGAGAGAGAGATCATGGATGAGGAAAATATGACTTTGAGGGAGTTGATGATTCCTAATTTGGAGAATCAAACTCTATGTATTTCTTCCCACCTATTCCGCAGAATGTGACCAGTGAGTTGGAGAGTTGAATTATTCAATGTCTTCCAAAATTCCATGGGATGGCTGATAAGGACCCCAACAAGCATCTGTCAGAGCTCTATTTGGTCTGCACAAACATGAAAATGCCATAATTCTCGGAGGAAGACTACAACTTACGATCCTTTCTGTTCTCACTTCGAGACGCGACAGATGATTAGTTGTATTACTTCCCACCAGGATGCATAATGTCTTGGATGGACATGAAGCACCGATTCTTAGAGAAGTATTGTTTCACTTCTAAGTCTGGTGAGTTGAAGAAACAACTGTCAAACATCTCCCAACTTCCCAATGAGTGTCTTTATAAATATTGAGAACGCTTCAAGCGGTTATCAGCAAGCTGCCCCTACCATCCATTCAAAGAGAGGAATCTAGTATATTATTTCTTTAAGGGAACCTATGATGATGATATACGGATGGAGAATGTCGCCTGCAACTGATCAATATCCAACAAGAGACCGAAGGATGCTATAGCCCTTTTTGAGAAGAAGGCGAATGGTACGCTCCAATTTGAAATACAGTCAAGGACCAAGGTGTTGGAAGAACCCACTCACTCCCCTAAACTATAAGAGAAATTTCAAGCCCTTGCATCGATTATGAAGGAGTTTATGAAGGGAAGGACTCCCAGTTGAAGCTTTGTGACTTTTTTTTTTATCTTGGATCTTCTGATTGATATGTGCCCGCAAGTATTAGAAGAATTTGAGGAATGGAAGGTCTTGGAATAAAATGGAGGAAACTGGCATATTGTAGGGGACAAAGACAAGGGTTCCGTGTGAACCAAGGAGGAAAAAACCACCAAGACTCCTACGCCAACTCCTTCAACCCCCGGTACCGCGATCACCCAAACTTTCATTGGCGTGACGATCAACAAAAGAAAGAAAATAGATTTAGGGGTGGACAAGGATACAACCGAGGAGGTGTTCCACCGCAACCCTACCCAAGGGGTAAGGGACCTTCCAACAACAATGGACCTATGTACTAGTTGGATAAAGAGGAAATTTTGGAAACCATCACTTAAAGGACAAAGAAGATGATATGTTTGCATAGCGTACAAGACGCGACAGTGATGAGCTGGGTATGAGGGTAATTTCGAGCATAAAGAACCTCGAAGTTCACGTGGGGAAATTGGCCACCTCGGTTACCCGACTCGAAGCAAGAGATTCCAACAAATTACTTTCCGAAACCGAAATCAATCCGAGGAATGTGACTTCTCTGAAATTGAGGAGTGGGAAAGAATTGAAAGATGTTGAGAAGGAAAAATAGCAAGAAGGTGATAAGTTGGTGGAGAAAGCCAAGTTCACACTTGAATAAAGAGTGATATTCATTGAGGAGGAGCCCAAGCAAAAGACCTCTACCACTAAGGTGAAGGAATTCAACCCTTCACTTTCGTTCCCGAATGCTTTCAGGGGAAAGGAAAAAGTGGCATTCAACGAGAAGCAAATTTGAAAAGTCTTGAAAAGGCGCGGGGTTAGTATCTTGCTTTTGGATGTAATTGATCAAATCCTATCGTATGCTAAATTTCTCAAGATTGATGTACTAAGAAGATGCCTAAACCTATAAAAAGGTAGGAAAAGTGAAAATAGGGGGAATTGCCACATTAGCTCATAAAATCCTACCTAAGAAATGTGATGATCCCAGTATGTTTTCCATACCTACCCATTTAGGAGGTAACCTAGTTGAGTGTGCGATGATTGATATTCGATCCTCTATAAATGTCATTCCCTATAGCTTGTATGAAACTCTTGATTTAGGAGAGCTTAGGGAATCTATGGTAGTTATCTAATTGGCTGATCTCTCTCAAGCTAGTCATAGGGATCTAGTTAAGGATGTGATGGTTAGGGTTGGCAAGCTAGTTTTTATGGTGGACTTCTATGTTCTCGACATATTGCACGATGGAGGTGCACCTCAATTTTATTAGGCAGTCCATTTTTAAAGACACTGGGGACAAAAATAGATGTCTACCTAGGAACCTTGACCTTAGAATATAACATAGATAGAGTTGGTTTTCAAATTTATAAACCTAATCATGGATCCTCTAATTCTTCTCTTGCATGCAATGGTATAAGCATTTATGATGAATTTGATCAATTTGAGGATTATTGCATGAATAACGATGATGAGAATCCTTGCATGATTGATGAGGGAACACATGTTGTAGCTTTAATTTTGATGAAAATGTTGATGACTCTAATGCCTTACATGATTTTAGTGTTACTCTTCCCATGAAGAATTGCTTTTCTATGTCTTTAAACACTAACATGCGTGTGGGTTGTGGAGCGTGGCAAGAAGTTGAGACCTCCTAGACCACTCCCAAACCCAAGGAAAAGGCTAGGACTTGACATTGGCTAAGGGTGGACATGACTTCCCAATAAGTGAGAGGGAGCTTAAAGATAAGGATGAATTTTTTAGGAGGCATCTCCACAAAGATTTCATTGTGGGGTGGAATCACGGATGGCGACTTTG
This sequence comes from Rubia peregrina, assembly GCA_032355705.1. Lineage (NCBI taxonomy): Eukaryota > Viridiplantae > Streptophyta > Magnoliopsida > Gentianales > Rubiaceae > Rubia > Rubia peregrina. Next base: position 10,712,588 of record JAULKK010000006.1, read on the forward strand.
GAGAACCAACGGTAAGGTTTGATTGATTGAATCATGAAAGTAGTAATAAGTCGTGAGGACGATAATTAAAAATGATGCTTTTCTTTGTTTTGATGTTTTTAGTTGTTAGTTGCTTACTTGTTTTGTGTGCCGAAAAAGAAGTTTTATTGGTAATTCTTGTTGAAATTGATCAAGATCAAGTCTTGTGTTTTTCTTTGGAGAAAATAGAATTTGGAGTGAAAAGTTGCAAAATGGCCTGAAAATGGCCCAGAGGTGTCCAGGGCACGAGCCGTGCAAAAATGACATGGCTCGTGTAAGAAGAACTAGTACAAGACCTTCATATGACACTGTTGTGTCATGCCTCATGCCAGATGAATATTCCTGCACTCGTGCCAAAATGTAGAATTTATGCAAAAATAAAACTGTCTAAATGGAATTTTTTCCACATTAGATCCGCAGTTTTCTTCTTCTCCAAATTGGTTAGTGCTAGTGGTATTATACCAAGAAATAACACCTCCTCTGAACATGAATTAATGAAGTTTTGACTCCCAAGATTTTCTTTTCTTCACAAACCATTTCTACCTTCTTTTTGTCTCTCTCTCCTAAACAACCCATTTGAGAAACAACATTAAATCTCTGAATCCAATTTCACCATATATTCTCCCATCAATGAAGATAACTTAACTCACATCTATAACTCCAAAATAATTACCCTCATTTTACAAGAGTTAAAATTGGAATTTGGACATACTCTCTCAAGGGAGGGCAATTTTTACTTTCTCTTGTGTAGTTTTTATCTTCTAGCCTCCTAATTTGAGTAATGTTTTGAACTTTGTGTTTACTTTTTTCCATTGGCATAATTGTATC
>JAULKK010000006.1:10748911-10762592 GCA_032355705.1 Rubia peregrina
GTCCAAAAATTTCACTCCCTCTTTCTCTTGCTGCAAATCTAGATGGGACAAAGGAAGTAGTATCTTATGTGTGAAAATTTCTAAGGGAAAATACCGGCACAAAGGAAAGTACTTGATTGCAGAAGTGTTGATGAACCGATGATAAAATGAATTGAATTGGATTGAAATGTAAAAAATTATTTTTAAAATGGAAAGTAATTATTCAAAAGTGCTGGAAAAAATGCTAAACACTAATTACAATAAGTGAAATTGACACCCAAGTCAACTAGAATCTAGCAATAATAATTTAACGCAAAGTGTCAGTATAACCTTTTGATAATTGAAAGTGTCAATATAACCCTAGAAAATAAGTGAAAGTGCAAATATACTCATTATGGCAGAATTAGGTCAGAATTTGGTGAAGAGACTATTTTACCCCTCTATAAAAAATAAAAAAAATGAAATTACTATTACACCCCCTTAACCCCAATCTTCTTTCTTCTCCTTCTCATCTTCTTTTCTTTCTTTCTTCCCACAAATCATCCCCCCCCCCACTGTGAAAACCTTTCTTCCTCTTTTTTTTTCTTCATTTTTTCTTCTTTTCTCTCGGCGTCGTGTTCTGCCTTCCTTCTTATCTCACAGATTCTTGATTTCGCATGTTTATCCTCGGCGGGTCAATATCGAGGTTTAAGGTGGTGGTGAAATGTTGTTGGAGTTGGGATTTGTGGGTGGACGTGTGGAAGAGTTTTGAAATGTTGTTGGCTAAATGTCATTAAAGTAGCTCTAGCCTGAGATTCATCGGTAGTGGAGGTTGGTCTAGAGGAGGAGGTTTTAGGATGGTTGAGTGGAGAGTTAGCGAGCTTCACGGGTTAGGGTTTCACGGTGGGAGTGGTGGTGACAGGTGGGCTAGGGTTTGACGACGACGGAGCAGAGTGAAACATCAGCGGGTCTGGAAGGGTGGTGGTGGTGGCTGTGGCGACGGGTGGGCTAGGGTTTCACAACGACGAAGCAAAGTGAAGCAGCGGCAAGGCTGGAAGGGTGGTGGTGGTGGTGGGGCTGGCTGGAGGGGGTGTGGGTGGTGGTTGAGCGGCAACAACCTGTTGGTGGTGGTGGTTTGAGGGTAAAGTTGTCTTCACACTTTTAGGTTTTAGGTCAAAAGATATTTTAGTCATCTTATGTGTGGTCAACGCTAGAACTAGTGTCTTAGAGTTATATTGACACTTTCATCAACCAGGTATGATCATTTTTGCACTAAAAGTTATCTGAGAGTTATATTAATATTTACTCAATTAGATAGGGTTATATTTGTATATATCCCAAAATAATTTGTTGTTGATACTACATTATTCCTCACCGCCGTTAATTTCCTCACCGCCGCCGCACCCCGTTGCAGCTGACCCTAAATTAATTGATAAAATCTAAACCCCTCTAAAACCCTAACCCTAGTTTCCCGCAAGCTCACATCTCATTGTAAACTCTGCAATGTAAGTCTCAACTTTCTGGACTCTTAACTTGGAGAAACTGCGGGAGGGTTTCACTTTGATTAGTTTGTTGTGTAAACAGGTCTCGAATTTGCGTGAAGAATTTGCCCAAGTATGTTTCTGAGGATCGTCTCAGGGATTTTTTCTCCCAGAAGGGTGAAGTTACTGATGCCAAGCTCATGCGGACCACGTAAGCATTTCTCTCTTCACACTTCTCCGTTCTTTTGAATCTTTACTTACCTTTTTGTTTTTGTTTTTTACCGTGTATTTTTAACGTTGTGTGCAGTGATGGGAAGAGCAGACAATTTGGGTTCGTGGGGTTCCGGTCCGAGCAGGAAGCAGAACAAGCTATTAAGTTCTTCAACAAGTCTTTCATGGATACTTGTCGAATTTCCTGCGAGGTGTGTCACATGCACCTTTTTCATGTTGTGAAATGATATTTTTCCGTAGAAAATAAAATTCTAGTTTGACAAGTCATTACATTTAATTATGATCTCGGATAGAGTATGTTGTTTATTATTGTTCTGAAGATGAGATGAATTGCATATAGCTAGATTGCTCGTAAAGTTGGGGATCCAGATATTCCTCGCCCATGGAGTAGGCACTCGACGAAGAAGCAAGAGTATCCTTCGAAGCAGGGAGGGGAGCTGATAGATTTGGTAGGTTCGAGCCATATGAGCTCGAAGAAGGAGAGTAAGAAAAGTAAGAAGGAAGATGAGAAGCACGATCCGCACCTTGAAGAATTTCTTCAGGTCATGCAACCTCGAAGCAAGTCTAAGTTGTGGGCTAATGATACCCTGGCAGCTGTCTCAGCAGCTGCGAAGAGAGGAGATGTGGGGGAAAAACCTCAAGTGAGAGGAGGTGATAAGAAATCTAAAAGGATGGTGCCTGAGTTGAACAATAGTGATGAAGATGAAAAATTGTTGTCTGAGAGTGATGATACAGACAAACAGAAAAATTTGGTTCTTGATGAAGTGATCACTGATATGGATTATTTCAAAAGTAGAGTGAAGAAAGGATGGTCAGACTCAGAAGGTGATGATAGTGATGGGGATACTGACAGTGGAAATGATGGCAGTGATCAAGCTGGCAAATCCAGTTATGACATGCAGTCTCTAAATGGTGATGAAGATAATTTAGATGAGGAAGCTGAAGATGGATCATTGGGAGAACCTGATACCAAATTAGACGAGTCAGGAGAGGGACCATCAATGATGAAAGATGAGGAAGAAGCTATTAAGACTGACAGACTATTTGTTCGTAATCTGTCATATAGTACCACGTATGTCTATTTCTACTTACTGTTCAATCCAGAATCCTTGTACTAGACTAGTAATCTATCAATATTTGTCTACACTTAGTTCTAACTTCTGCTTGCTATTTAGTGAAGAGGAACTTGAAGAGCACTTCTACAAGTATGGCAATATTACTAAGGTTCATATTGTTGTGGATAGAGAGACAAAACGATCCAAGGGAATTGCATATGTTCAGTATGCAGATCCAGAATCTGCTTCTAGGTAATTGCATCGAATAAGTAGAAGTCTACTTCTTGAGTTGAGCGTTTGTCCACCTTCAGTTTCATCACTTTCATGTAATTTGTCTGGATAATTTTGAGAATACCTGAAATGCCTAGACATTGTAATTCAATGAGCCAAATACTTATGTTCAGCTCAGGGGGGAGGGGTTACTTGCTTTGGTATTTTGCAGCTTATATACTCTATATGAATGTGGCCTTCATCACGACTCATCCCCCAGAAATAATGCTCTTATTTAGGCTAATGATTTATACAGAGTCTTGGAGATTTAATGGCATGTTACGTTAGGCTTTTCACTTTTTACGCAAATTTCTTTTAGTCAGCACTTGCACCTGTAATTTGTACTGCAAACGGATTTCTGAACTTGCTTTTAAAATACGTGGGCATTAAAATTTCACCATGAGACAGCCATTGCTGATGTATAGGGATTGATATTTCAGGGCCTTGAAAGAGCTGGATAATTCGATATTCCAAGGAAGATTGATGCATGTTATGGTGGCAAAGCAAAATAATCCTTCTGGACAAGAGTAAGCAGTGCTCAATTTTTGCCATTAACGGTTGAAATTCTTTTCTGGAAGTTTATGTTCATAAAACAAGGTGCATTGTGTTACTGTGATCCTATAGGACCAATGTGCAATACCAGCAATCCTCAAAGACATTAAAGGAAAAGAAGTTGGAAGAGAAGAAGGCATCTGAAGCAAGTGGAAATACACGTGCTTGGAATACTTTGTACATGCGCCCCGACACAGTTAGTAACCACTTTTGTTGAGTATTATGAAACATTATTTTTACATGTATCTGTAGTTTAGTAATTTTACTGGAACTAAAGGTGCCAAATCCTGTTAGTCTACCACTTCTATAAGTTTCCCCTTTTATTTGAGCTCTGATATGAAATATTATTATATGAATGATAGGTTGTCGAAAACATAGCTCGGAAATTTGGGGTTAGTAAGAGTGACCTATTTGATAAGGAAGGCGAGGGCCTTGCAGTTCGTATTGCATTGGGAGAAACTCAAGTGATTGCGGAGACTAAAAAGGCTCTTGCAGATGCTGGGGTCAATGTTGCTTCACTGGAGTATGCTGCTGCTGGGAAAACTGATGGTATGAAAAGAAGCAACCATGTTATATTAGTAAAGAACTTGCCATATGGGACAACTGAAAGCGATCTAGCTAACATGTTTGGGAAATTTGCGAGCTTGGAAAAGATAGTTCTCCCTCCTTCTAAAACTTTGGCCTTGGTATGCTTTCTAAATTCTTGCTTAAACTAATTTGGTATTCCAAGTTATACCCTGCTGTTAAAATGAACGCCTTTGCTCTCTGAAGGCAAATGGTTTTTGTGCTTCTTAATATGTCTATAATATTTGGGAAATGTGGAGTCTGTTCTTATACCAATTTGTAACCCTTCAATTTCTCTATTAATCTGGAAACCTTACTTGTTATCTCCATGCAGATCCTTTTCACGTGCAGCCTTATTGCTCATTTTAGTTTGATATTCATGCTTCCATGGTTGCTCCCTGACTTGTTTTTGCTGGACCCCTGTTTCTAGATTTGATATAAATCAAGTAGAGAGCCTCAGTTATGAATTTTATTTCCTGGCATGACCATCAGCGTAGTTGAGCTGTGTTTTGCATTACATGTCATGTATTTACAGAGAGAGAAATACCTTTGTTTGTGTGTTATGTGTATGTATACTGTTTGAGGCTCAACAAAGGATTAAGAAAAGTAATTACTGCTAAAGAAACATTATTTTTACATGTATATGTTGTTCTTTAGTAATGTTACTGGAACTAAAGGTGCCCAAATCCTGTTAGTCTACCACTTCTATAACACCCAAGGTTTGAACACTGCATTATCTTTGTATTCTTCAGGTTGTATTTCTTGAAGCAGCTGAAGCACGTGCAGCTTTCAAGGGTTTAGCATACAAGCGCTACAAGTAAGTTTACTCCTTAGCTCACATGATTGTGCTTTCAGCTATCTGAGTTTATAAGAGGGGATATTTTATAGTTTGGTATTGCAGCTATAGTCTATGTCTCTGTTTATGCTTCTCTACTAGGATTGGGGGTTCAATATTCTTAGTTGGTAATGCCTTTTGTTATGGTGAAGCTAGAATTGTCAAATGACATTGGTTTCATTAAGAGATGATAAGGGTACGGATGTTGGATGTGTAGAAGTAAGGATGGAGCAGCTAGTACTCAGAGTCAATAACTTCAGTTTGTTGCAATAATAGTGTAGCAGGCATGAAATTTGTAGCATGGGCATGTGCGGACATCAGATTTGATAGAATAAGTAACAAATGCATTTGAAGAAGCTGGGAGTAGGCACCATGGACGAGATAATGAGAAACACATAAGGTGGCCTTTCTGTTCACTAGAGACTGTAAAATGCATTAGCCACGGTCTCTGAAAACATGGAGAACTACTTGCTTAAATTAAAAGCACAAGGGGTGAACCTAATGGGTTTTGGAAAAAAATTATTCAAACAAACACGATAAGCTTACTCATACATGAGATAGAAATGTTTGATAGAACACAATAACAATATGTGATGTGATCTATATAGCGGTCCCTCGATGATGTTATAAAAGTTCATTATTGGTTATACCAACTACCAGGAAATTGGTTGCCCCTGTTGAGATGGAATAAGACATACTTTGAGTGGCTATGGGGCTGCGACAGATAAGCAAGTTATCTAGCACAAGTTAATAAGTAATAACTTCATTGTAAAGTTTATTGATGAATATAAAAAGTAAAGAAAGTGAAATACATCGGGCTTTTAAAGTATGTTTTCGGTTTATGGTGGTTAAAATTCCTGCTGTGTATTGTCTTTCTAAAGAGAGTTTCCAAATATGACTTATGAGAATCTAGACATTACATACGCAAGGTCAAGATTGTTGCTTAATATTAAATGCAACTATGTATATGCTAAAATATAGTATTTTGCAGTGCTTCCATTTAAAATATTTGGAACTTGAATTGGTTTTCTTTACACTAAATTACTTTTCTTCCTCTTGTTACTTCCGTGCTCGCCTATATCCATGTGCATTCAGCAGTTATATTTTGCCCCTTGTTTCTGCTTTTAATTATTGATATATTTCTCTTTGAGTTCATGAAACTTGTTTGTCTAGAGGTGTTGATTATTTTTCAATGTTTGGTTATATGATGCTGGTGTGACCGAACTTTTGAGGGATTTTATGTACTACCTCTGTCCCAGGTTAAACTGCACACTTTACTGTTTGACACTATTCCCTATTAAACTTTGACTGAATATTTGAATAGATATATAAGCAACAATATTATCCTATGTAATATTTGCCGTTAGTATGTGTAGTTAAACTTATTATTAGTCAAACATGTTTCTTGATAATGGTGAAAAAGATTCTATGCAATTTAACCTGGGATGGATGGAGTATTTATAAGTTTTGTGAGATTCCTCTTGTTTAAGTTGATGTGATCAACACAATCGAATGAAAGCTAGGCAAGTGACAGTGACACCCATAGGTGTGTATATAACTTAACTTACTACATGTTAGAAAAAGTGTGAAGTTCGAATCTGAAAAGAGTGAAGGCCGAATATGCTGGACACTGCTCAAAGTGTCAATACACTTGAGCCTTTTGGTCATTTTTAATGAAGTATAGGACTTTTTACTGCTGGGACACAATCAGTTACACATAATCTCCCGACCTTGTGTATTTTAACATGATGCTACTTGATTTTCTGAAATCATATTAATTGTGTAAAGTGGCATCTGGAATGAAGTAATTTTATGACGTTATTAATGTCTCCTACCATGGCTAGGGATGCTCCACTTTACTTGGAATGGGCGCCTGAAAATATTCTCAGTCCAAATGTGTCAACACTGGATGAATCATATAATGTTGCGGTTGGTCAACATGATTCAAAGAGATTTTTGCTAGAAGAAGAAACTGGGAGATTGACTGATCCAGATGCTGATCCTGACAGAGTTGAGGTACTAGTTTGTTATTTTCTGTCCCTAGGCTCTTCAATTTTTTTTTGGCATGCATATATTACTAGAATTTCGATAATTATCATCCCCTCGTTCTCTTTAGATTGTCTAATGGGCTTGGTAAGTTTTTATCCCTTCATCACTCCTGCATCTCCTACATGTGATTGTTATTGTCTGTCCCTTGTTTTTCCCAAATAGGTTATTTGAAGGTGAAAGAGTCAAGATTATAAGAGTTGGAAACTAGAGGCACTGCCTATATTATTACATTACAATTATGGCTTGGTTGGTATACAACCATCTATTTAATTGCATTGCATACTAACAATGCTACTCTTATGCTGTTAACTGTAGAGTTTTTGCTCCTCTTATGTGATAACCTCTATGATAATATATTCCCAAGAAGATCTGTAGCACCTAATATATAGTCTTGGGGTAGTAGGTGATTTGTCACCGCCAACCACAATAGTTGGACCAATGGCCCACATATGTGTGAGCATGGTTGGGTTGTCGTCTGTCGATGTACCCACATCTACTCTAAAGTATAAGGAGTTCCCATTCTTCGGGATCTATTCCTCCCACTATTAGAAGAGTACATGGTCAAAGCACAGATACCTTTGTGGAGGACAGATCCGTACATTTGTAGTTGACTGAAACATAATCCGTACATTTTCTGCTTTGATGAACATATGTTTATCTTTCAGTTTAAGGATCTAGTCAAGATCTCATTTTGCATGCCATGCTGTTATATATTCTGCAGTCCAGATCTTTGTACGTCAAGAACCTGAATTTCAGAACATCTGATGATAGTTTGAAAAAACATTTTGATGATCAAATAAAGCAAGGCAAAGTTCTGAGTGTGAAGGTAAGAGTGGCTCCAACTATTACAGTCTCAAATTACATTTGACAGCTCTCTCATCATATTAGTACAATTTCTTCTGTATTCTTACCCTTCTCCTTGTTTGTGTCCAGGTGAAGAAACACTTAAAGAATGGAAAATATGTCTCAATGGGTTTTGGGTTTTTAGAGTTTGATTCTGTGGATACTGCAACAAGTGTCTGCAGGGATTTGCAGGCAAGCTTTCCTGCTTCCTGTTGCCTTCAAATATGCCCCCTTAGGTTCTGCATCTCATCGATTGTTTTCTGCCTTCCACAGAGAACTGTTTTGGATGGGCATTCACTCATCCTCCAACTTGTTCATGGTAAAAGGGGTGAGAGAGTAGCTAAAAAGGTGGAGGATGACAAGAGTTCAACCAAATTAATAGTCAGAAATGTAGCTTTTGAGGCAACAGAGAAAGAGCTTAGGCAATTATTTAGTCCATTTGGCCAGGTAAACATCGGTCATTGTCATAGTAAAATCAATGGATTTATAACTTGTGCTATCTTTTTTGTTGGCTGATTTTCTTACTGCTTTTATTAGTACCTTTAAACGAGCAAGTTATCACTAATCGAGTCAAAACTAAGGAATCTCTCCTTCTAGCAGTTGTCAAGTTTCGTTCCCCCCCCCACCCCCCGATCGACCTTCCAAAAGGAACTAGCAAAACAAGTACACTATCTAGAGATAAGGCTAACACCCTGTAACAGGGAGGTGATCGATATTCAACAACGTGATTTGATATTCATATTTATATCCTGAAAATTCAACAGGATGTGAACTGGCTTTTTCTCAGAATGAGATTAGTTTTCTGTTACTGACATCGGAAAACATCTTTACCTAACCAGATAAAGAGTTTAAGATTGCCAATGAGACTAGGGAGCCACCGTGGTTTTGCTTTTGTTGAATATGTTACGAAGCAAGAAGCAAAGAATGCCCTTCAAGCTCTTTCCAACACACATCTGTACGGTCGCCATCTGGTATGTCTTACAACAATTGTCGAACATGTTTGAATTCACCTCATGTCTATTTAGGTATTCTGATTGTCCTCAAATTTAGGTGTTGGAACGAGCCAAAGAAGGTGAAAGTTTAGAAGATTTGCGAGCACGAACAGCTGCTCAGTTTGAGGGGCAGGGTTCAAAGAAGAGGAAGAAAATGGCGGTATCAGATGAAGGCAATCTTGCGTTTGAGTGATCAGAGTAGATTAGCTAGGCTTACCAACATTTCTACATCTGTATATTTGTTTACTACAACAAAGCTGGCTGTTATTTGTTGTATGGCTCCATTTTCCACAGTTGGCAGCCTTGATTTTGCATGTCACTTTATGTAAGAGAAGAATATAAACACCGACTCCACTCCTTAGGTCTGTAATCAATCACGTGAAGAGCATTTGGGTATACTTCAAACACGGAGGCCTTTGACGACAATATTGAAATTATTGTTGATTTTGTTCGACCTGTGGTAATCTGCCAAGAACATCTGCTTCATTACCTTTGCGTCCACTCTTTGCGATTTGCATTAATCATTGAGGTTGACTGAGGAAGTAATGCGTTCAGAACTTAGTAGATTATCATGATGTTTTTGACAACCGGAATTTGTACAATTATGATGGTTGAAATGAGTTGTCAGATCCTTGTTTTTTGTTTTTTTAAGATCAAATCCTGCTTGTTCATATATGAAGCAATTGTTTGTTTCTTTGATATGTAGTTAGATATGCAGGACAACGCTGCCCATACTTAATTTTTAATTACTCCCTCCGTTCCAGAGGGGGAATAGATTTTTTTGGCCAACCTGTCAGTCCAGTGGACACTGTTTCGCATAAATAGACCACAAAGATACCCACATGTTTACATTTACAGTCAATATTCATTCAAAGAGTATGAACTTATTTTTATTTCTAATTTCTGCCTCTGTCCTAGAGGGGGACTGATTTTTTTGGGCCAACCTGTTAGTCAAGGTCAGATCAGTGGACACTGTTTTGCTGGTTGCTCCTCTGGCTTTGCATCTTCCCTTTCATTCTTGTTTTTTCCCGTTTGGGAACAATATGTGGGTTAAGAACTTGACCAATGAGGAAAGGCAGCATCTGGGTCAGTTTCTTTTGAAGTATCATCAAAATGGGAAGATCAAGCATTCTAAGTAGGTCGAAGTAGCAACATTGTTCAACTGTACAATAAGAATTGCGAGCACCACATAGTCTCGTTCTAGAGTACAACTTGAATCCGAAATTCCACTGGACTTTCTTTATACGATGGAAGGCCATGCTACAAAAACAAGATTACCATTGATTTGGAGGCATTAAAAGCCTTGCCTACCAATTCACGAAGAACTATAAGAAGAACAACAATAGGTCTACAAATGGGGACGAGCTGTGTACAAAGAGCTATAGCATCAAAGACAATAAAAAACCACACCAACAATATTAAACTTGATGGGGAAAATTCCTTCCGGACCGACATAGTATTTGGATTTGGCCCTGTGTTCCTTATCATCCTCATGAATCCTGTATGGCAAGGTCCCGGGGAAGTCCCTGAGATCTTCTTCGATGCCTAAATCAGTGAATATTCAATATAGTAGTAGTGTTCAGGAAAAATGTCCTTACCTCTTTTGCTGCACTGATCACATATTTATAGCTGATAAATTCAGCAATCTCTGTAGATCATGGACCATGTATAAGACACTGATCATGAAGCGTTTTGTGGGTAAAAATGTTATTTTGTGAAGATGAAATATTTCATATGTTTTTATTCGTATTGGTTAGTAATCATCACTGACACCTTTAACGATTGACATTTCCCCTTTGTAATTTACTTACGCAACTTACGTGAGTTAAGAAGGTGCATTTTTTGAGGCATGATTTCTGATGTGAGGATAATAAAAAGTAACTATTGTGAATTTGTGGGCGTACCTGGAGTAATACTCCTGTCGTTGAGGTCTTTTGAACGAGTTCATTCTCAATTCTTCTAGGTTTCCAAGGTCTTCTATTGTCCTCCGTTGTTCAAATATGGTGATTGTGTAATGAGAGTTATCGTCTTTTGTAACCCAATCTGTTACGGACCTTGATGGGGCAACTCGTGGTAGCGATGCTAGCTCCGGCGAGGAGTATGTTTATAAAAATACAGCTATAAAGGGTATAGATGAATAAGATAGTATCGTAAATGATACCTCTTTGTCAAAGTTGATAGAATATCATCCTTCCCTTTTGGAAAATTGATACTAAACTTCCCAAGGTAGGGGAGAGGGTTTGGAGCCCTCCTCCGAGTTTTTTTTAGTGTTTATGAGCATCATTTATTGTATGGGTCAGTATTACCTATTCCCGATTTATTAGAATTTTCTTATATAGGTATAGTGTAGCTATTACCCAACTTCATCCAAGATGTTTGGCTGTATTAACAAAGATATATAGAACAGTGTAAGGATGCTAACAAAGGTTTGGAGATTGAAACTTTTCTTAAGTTATATAAGTTATGTAGTGTTGATTCCGTAGGTGTGTATACGTTTTACTCTATCATTCCTACTGTTCAACCTGTGGACAAGTTCCCTAGTAATTGTGGTTACTGGAAAAAAATTGGTATTTCTTTGTTAAGGAAGAAAATGACAGGGATGTCTCCAAAAATTTGGAGGCCATGCGTTAGGTAAAAAATGAGGCACTAAAAATTAAATATAATTGTTTGAAATAATAATAATAATAATTAAAATGGCAAAGTCTTGGGAAAAACTATCTTTCCTTAGACTTATGAAAAGACAGAACGCTGCAGGCGAGCGTCATCGCCTTTTGCTCCAATGAAAAGACAGAGTTTAATTATAATAATAAAAGGTAAAAGATCTTAGTTTCAACATTAACAATTTATTATGCAACGTGTAATAGTTATAAAGTTTATCATCCAATTCATGCAACCCAAAAATTTCATCTTCATTTCTTCTAATTTTTACTTTAAATCTTGGTATCTCCATGACTTATGGAAATACCTTCTTTCAAGAGACGGACTCAATTAAAATAATGTACAATTATTTCTTAGTGATTATTTACATGGTAACAGTAAAAAATAGTATCAAAATTATTTTGAGCCCCCAAATTTTTATGGTGGAGTCAGGAAATAAGTAAAGTTTAATTCGTACACAATATTTCGATATAGTAAGAACGACCTATCCATTAATAAAATTAATCTGATTCATATTTAAATTTAAATGATAATTTATATCTCACTTTTTGTGGGATTCAGAACTATACATATCCACACATTATTTGTACGTATTCCCTGGGACAATGTTTATTAAATACCAGAAATATATTTGTTAACTAACCAGTAATTTACATGTATGAAAATAAAATATAACTACTAGTTCATTTTCCCATAATTTTAAGGATTAACAGTTACGGTAAGTCTTAATAATATGGATATGTGGAAGATACACATGTTAATTACCATATACAAACACATTACCATTATATCACAAAACACTTACACAATTATCTATGGTAAAATTTATTTTACATAGTAATAGTAAAAGAAATTTATTTTGAGGCCCTATAAAATTTGGGGCCATGTTCCGTTGCTCACTTTGTTCATGATAATAGATGGCCCTGGGAAATGGTATGCTCATTCCTCCTTGGAACTATTCTGTTACTATTAAACCTCATACTAAGGTAGGGAGATTGACTAAAAAGAGTTAGCTAGTTAGGGAAATGTTACGTCGTGTTGTGAAGGTAAAACATCCCCATGACAAGCAAGATTTTTCTTGTCATGTCTTATAATTGACCGCTTAAGTGGTTTGTTCGTTGCTAAAATTTTCATATTCTATGTAGGGATGACATCATCTAAAGTTGGTGCTAAACTAGGAAAGGATGATAGAGGAGGGAAGGAAGGAAACTTTGTACCAGAGCCCTTCCCGTAAGAATGTTAAGACTACACCTGATGTTCTTTCTGTCCTGGCTGGGGTTAGTTCCGATATCGGGGAAACCAAGCAGGTTTCCATTGGTGTTATATTAAGGATGTTCCATCTCATATAATACAAGTATGTCTGTTGTTTTTATGAGTGTATACTATTATTAGTTACTGATGCACTACTATGAATCATAGTTGAGTGATATGATTAAAGAGGCTGGTCAAGACATGCTTGATAAGTTGAAGATTTCCGAAGGAAGTGTAAAAAAAAATGGGGATTGCTATGGAGGAAAATGACAAGCTGTATAAAATCCCGATGGATCAACTTTTTGAGTTGCGAGATGGGAGTTATGCTGATCCTAAGTATGCTCATGCTCTGGTTAATAAGTTATAGAAATCGTGAGGTTTCTATAACTTCTTTGTAGGGCTTTATCCTATGATTGCAGAGTTGGAGTGCAACTAGGAAAGGAAAAGGTCATGGGAGCTAAATCCTACCGCAGCGAACACACAACTTGATGATATTCAAAACCTTGATCAATGCATGGGAGGGCATCATCGTGCCTCTCAAATATAGTATTTATATGCCCTAATTGCGGCTATACTACTAGAAAGTAGATAGTAGCAAGTCGGGGTTGTCCACGAGGAATAGTGGGTTTTATCGAGTGTTAAGCGTAATTAAAAGTACACAAAAATGTCACTCTAAGTGTGTGGTAACAAACTTGGGGGTTTTAATTTTAGAAAATACCACGACTACTTTAAATAACTAAATCAACCAACAATTAGAGAAAACAATATAACTAAAATCACACTAGCACGAAAGATGTAATAAAGATTATAATGAGTCTTGGGCGCAATTGGTTTACATTCTACTCATCCTTTGATAATCAATTAATTAACTTATTTTATGTATTAGTCACATATTGTGGAGAACTTATCAACACCTTACGGGTTAAGATATTTCTCGCCTCT
>JAULKK010000006.1:10804819-10825673 GCA_032355705.1 Rubia peregrina
AGCATAGTTACTTAACTTTGCTAGTTGTGTTTGTTTTTAATTTCATAACTTAGGAACCAACCAACCCAAATCCCCCCCTTTTACTTGCTTTTATATATCTACGTGTATATATATCTAGGCTTATACTCACCCTTGTATGTTTAAAGGCTTGGAAATATCCCCCTTCTCTGTGGGCGACCCCGACTTGCCATACTATCTACTTAGTTGTATTTAGTAAGTAAAAGGGCTTAAAATAACATCTTTGAGAGGTACGGCGACGACCTCCCATTACTCGAGGACGAGTAGAGATTTAATGAGACGTCAAATGCATGTATTTCCTAAGGAATTTAACATCTTTTTTGTGTGGTATATTTCTAGAATATTTAGGTAAGTTTACATTACAAGGGGTTTAGATGACCTTTTGTGGCTTTCATATCTAAATCCCTCTCTTTGAAACCTATTATAGGTCTTATGGATTTTATGTCTCTACGTGTTTCTAAATCCAATTTTTTGAACTTTTACTTGTAGATTGTTTGTAAGCAGTTCGGAAAATTTTAGAAGGTCATTCGTAAGAACGGTAGTATATCGTAGAAGTTCATTCACAAGGATGGTAGAAGACTGAAAGCCACAAGCTAAACACATGGTAGTAGATGGATGCGCCGAAGAAAAAGAGTTAAGCCCGGAGGAAATGAAGACTATCACGACCCGTGTAGATTTGCACAACCCATGCCAAGCCAGTACCAAGAAGATTGAGTCTAGGAACGAGACACGTTCTATTGCACGGCACACATGCTCAGAAGATGAAGAATCAAGACCAATCATGCGTGCGCACAATCCATACGTAGCCTAAACGATCTTACACGGCCGGCGAGGTCGGAAGACCAATGGAGAGACTCCACTCCTTAGCTCGCATGATTTTTCATGGGCTACACACTCAAAATACCCATGGAGCGCTTATAGTCTGTGGCCCGCGTGCTTTTGGGTGGGCCGTGCGGCACATTTTTTTGCACTATTTCACAACTCGTGCTGATGTAGCTTATAGGGTATTATAATTATTTGGGGCCTAATCTGACCTATTGTATAAGTAGCCTTTAGTCTCCTAGGGTTTATATTTTGTCATTATTATAATTCCTAGGAGTAAGTAGGAAGAAGGAGGCTATCTTCTCTCTTCATTTATTTCTCTAGTTTTGCCTTATGGTATGGAATCCCATGATAGCTTTGGATTCAATGTATCTAGAGTATTCCATTTCTTGAGGTAATATTTGTATTCATGACTTGATGTCGACTTTGTGAGATTCTTAGATTACCCTATCTTTATGTAATATGAATATTTGTGCTTGATTTGTGATTTACATTCTTGTATGATTTATACCATGTTACGATTTATGATGCATCCATAGATTTATGCAAAGTGTTAGATTAAGGCTATTGTAGGTTTGAGATTACCGAGGATATGAGTGCATTCATCCTACCTTTAGAATACCGTCCCGATCATTAGACTCTAACTCTGATTGGCAAGTTGTGTGAGTCATTGCATGTTTGGGTTGTTAGACTAATTCCTAATGAGGGGAAGCCCTTGAATTACCATGATAGATAAGTATATTAGTTTGTATCAACTAGGGTCGTGGAAACCATAGAGTCATCACCAGATGCCAATTCGTTTGTCTATCTGGACCTTGGGTTTGTGTCTATATTGGAGTGCCCGGGATTTATTGTCCTCAGTCTCATATCTAATGGTTGCGACCTACGCAAGGCTTGGTTTCATTAAGAGGGGACTCTTTAGCATTGGAAGTTAGATGACGGGGATTAAATTGCGGTATTGAAAAGGTCAATCAAAGCGTATTCCCTAATTATAGAGTAAGTGAGGTGGCTCGTGAAGGGAGACGAACCTTTGTGTGACAGACAGTGGAAATTCCCACATATCTCCACACTATGTGGTATAGGTATGAGAATAGGTCTATATGGTTATAAGTGATAAAATTTAGGATCAAAGTCATCAATCGGTTATGTTACGCAAATACCCTCAAGGCTAGTTAATTATAGTTTTAATCTCTTTGTTTGCATGCTCTGTAAATGTTAGACACAACCCCCGTTATATGTTTATTTATTCCCGATATACAATTGGAGTGACGCTTGATTGTGGGTTGCATAAAGCTATCTCTTGAATTCTGGTATCTCTGTTGGCGACCCTAGACTTGTCTCTAGCTACTCTATAGCTACACCTAAAAACAAGCAAACGGGAATTTTTACAGATATTGGGAGTGGTTCAAACACCTCAAGGGGAGCTTCTCTTATCATCTGTTCACAGAGGGGGAACTGGTATACTTTTTTTTCCGATGGACTGACAAGAGCGACATAAATATTTCTATCTTTGCATCTAGCACTCCGCGGGTTAATTGATCTCCCGTGAAAATATGGTTAATTGCAACCCAGCGGGGTGTGGATCAAATTTGTGCGCCGATGCTGGGGATGCTAGTTCAAAATTTGATTGTTAACTTTTTTGGCTGGTTGGTAGTAGTAGTTAGTATTTTTCTTTTTGTAGCTTTAGTTGGTTATTGTGTTGAGCTTCTTTATAGTTTTACATGTTACTCCTAATTTGGTTTTCTAGTTTTGTCTGTTGGAATGGTAGTGTCTTGCTTCTTGTTTATGGTACATACATGTGCCATGAAATTAGGAGCTATACACTATCTACCAGAAAATGCAGGTGGTCAAAGAAAGAGGAGAAAGAGAACTATAGGAGAGGTTCTACAGGGGTCAACCATTGTTGTAGAGGAAGAAAGAGTTAAGATGGCGGAAGACAACAAAACACTTAGTGAGTTGATGGATCAAAATTTGGAGAATCAACCTTTTTCATAGTCTTCCCACCTTTGCCGCCCAATGTCACTTGTGAGGTTGAAATTTGGAGAATCAACCCTTTTCATAGTCTTCCCGTAGTTGCCACCCAATGTCACTTGTGAGCTTCAAGGGATGGTCAGAGGGATCCCAAAAAACACCTATCAGAGTTTCATTAGGTTTGCACAAATATTGAACCACCGGGGGGTGTTGGAGAAGGACTACAAGTTGAGGTCATTTCCTTTCTCGTTGAGAGACACTGCTAAGTATTGGCTCTATTACCTCCCACCAGGCTGCATCACTTCCTGGATGGATATGAAGCAGAGATTTTGAGAAATACTCCCAGCTTCAAAGTCTGCGGGTTTGAAGAAGCAACTGTCCAATATTACACAACTTTCGAATGAATCCTTGTATGAGTACTGGGAAAGGTTCAAATGTCTATTGGCTAGTTGTCCTTATCATCCATTCAAGGAGGGTGATATTGTATACTACTTGTTTGAGGATTTATGCAATAAAGACATAAGCATGATGAATGTGGCATGTAATGGTTCGATAGCAAGTAAAAACCTCAAAAATTCTATGACCTTGTTCGAGGAGATGGAAAATGGCAGAAGAAATTTTGGGACTAGTCACGTGTGAAAGTTTTAGAAGAGGCCACTCATTCTCCCAACCTTGATCCATCATGAAAGAATTTATGAAAGGGAGAACGTAGCAAGTGAAGGTGTGCGGAATTTGCTGCTTAGATCACCTGACCAACACATGTCCGAAAGTGGTGGATAATTTTGAGGAGGTGAAGGCTTTGGATTTAAATGGTGGAAAGGCAATTTGCTAGAGGGTAGAAGAAATGGTTATGAGGAAACCAAGTTGAAGATCGTCATAAACCCTATAGAAACTCATTCCTGATGGCGAGAAGACAACCAAGGGTATAATCGAGGAGGACCACCTCAACCTTACCCGAGAGGAGAAAGACCTTCCAACACCAATGCTTCACTTTATAAGTTGGAGGGGGATTCTTGAGGAAATTTCATAATTGGCTAAGAATAATGATGTGTTCACGGACCAAATGAGAAGAGAGATTAAGGAGCTAGGCACAAGAGCATTTTCAAGTATAAAAAACATTGAAGTGCAAGTTTGTCAACTTGTCACTTCTGTGAGCTAGCTTGAAGTTAGAGACTCTGGAAAGGTACCATCCCAACAGGAAGTGAACCTCGCAATGTGAGTGCTTTGAAATTGAGAAGCAAGAAGAAGGTACGCGAAGCCGAGAAAGAGTTTGTGCAAGAAGATGACAAATATGTGGTAACCAACAAGACTAATCTTGAAGAAGAGGAAATAGTAGTTGAGGAGGATCCCTTAGGGGAGCTCTCTACCACCGAGGCAAGGGTCAAGCCTCTGCTGCCGTTCACTAGTGTTCTACGGTGAAGGCCAAAGATGGCATCCAACGAAGCTCAAATATGCCAAGCCTTCAAAAAGGTTGAGGTTAGCATTCCAATCTTAGATGTCATTGAAAAAGTTCCCGCATATGCTAAATATTGAAAAATCCTAGCACTAGGAGAAGGAATAAGCTATTAGAAAAAGAGGTCAATTGAAAATAGGAGGAGTATCCACTTTTGCTCACAAGAATATTCCTAAAATGTGTGATGACCCCCAGAATGTTTTCAATCCCTATTTCTCTAGGTGGTAAATTATTTAAAAATTATATGATTTATTTAGGAGCCTCTATCAATGTTATCTCATTTAGCCTATATGAGAATCTTGACATAGGTGAACTTAGGGACACTAGGGTGATAGTCCAACTAGCCGACCATTCCCAAGCAAGACCTAGGGGTATAGTTGGGGATGTTATGGTTGGGGAGGGTAACCTAGTGTTTCCGATAGATTTCTATATCCTTGATGTAGGGAACGATGGAGGTGCACCCCAAATATCATTGGGGCGGTCATTCTTGAAAACATCAAAGACCAAAATAGATGTCCATTTGGGAACACTAACCATAGAGGATAACATTAACAAGGTTGGTTTTGAAATTTACAAGTCTAAGCATGAACCATCTACTTCTTCTCTTGCATGCAATGGCATTATCTTGTGCGATGAATTTTTTTTCCAATATGATGAGTCTTGCATGATGAATGATGATGAGTGTTTTGATGAGAGTAATGAGAGAAACCATTCCTTGAGCTTTGATTTTGATGACACCTTTGCCATTCATGAGTTTAGCGACAATGTTTCTACTATGGATTGATTTTCTATGGTTACTAACTTGCAGCATTTTGTGAAGAGTGGCGAGGACTTAATACCTCCTAGGCCACCTCCAAGCCCGAGGAAATGGCTAAAAATTCAACACTACCTAAGGTTAGTGAAATTTATTGTGATAATGTGCTACCTACTATTGAAACCCTACATTGAATGATGTTATTGTTGATGTGCTTGAAGTTAGTGTTCCATGTGCTACTGAGAATTTTTGCTTCCTAAAATTGAGCACTAACATGCAGCGGGAAAAGAAGCATGCTAAAGAGTTTATACCTCCTAAACCCCTTCCTACACCCAAAATCAACAAGAATGAGTCAACAATTTTGAGGGATGAATGTGTTTGGTATGTATCGGATAAGGTAAGAGGTAAGCCTAAAGTGATGTAGAGACCTGTCCATATGGACGTGGTTGTGAGTGGAGTTGTGGATGGTGATTTCAGAGACCCACCGGTTAATTTTTATTTGCTTTTGAAATGCAAGAAAAATAAGTCATGACGACAAAAATAAAAGAAACGGTGCTTTTATTGTGTTTTAGTAGGTTTTGAAATTTTGTTTATGTGATTTTTGGAAAGTGTTTGTCAAATTGGTGGTGTTTTAGGGATTTTTGGGCATCCGATTTTTTGCGGGAACAACACTATACTTGGCTTGCATGTTTTTAAGTGTAGGAAATTTTGTGATTAATTTGAAGGGATTGGACTACCCACAGGTCGTGCCAAGTCTTGTGCCATAAGAAAGGCACGAGGCATTCATGCAGCATGGGAAGTGCCATATGAATGTGGCCCGTGTCGCCAGAATAACCAATTAGAATGCAAGGTACTCCTATAAGATACCCTTGTTCCTCTCTTCTTCCTTACTAGAAAAACCAGTTACAAATTTTCTTCCTCTCTTAGCCTAAATCTCCATATCTCCCTCAATTCTCAACCGAATTCTGAAAAAATTGTCCCAAAACAACCCCCTTTCAAATTCGCACAAAGCCCAGTGATAATTACCCCCAGAAACAACAAAAAAATCCCCAATTTGAAGAAGAAGTAATTTGGACATCCTTGAAGTTTTCTCCCATGCTCAAAGATTTTCCTCTTCAGGGTGTTGGAGATTCCTGGAATTTCCCCTAGGAGGAGGCCCTCTTACTCCACGTTCCTAATTTTATCCAAAATCCAACTTCGATTTCCATGTAGGCATTCAGCCGAACCCATTTTTTGAAGAATTGAAATTTTGTTTTTTTTGGATTTTTGTAAATTGCATGTTCAAGAAATTATTCCGGGGCTTGTCTATGACTTTTGGATATTGGGTGATTTTTGTGGGAGAGCTTTGATTGTTGGGAAGTTTGTTTGAGACTGTTGTTCGACCTGTTAGTATTTAGTGAACTGTATAGTACTGTATTTTTGCTGTGAATATGTCGAGATAGAGAATTGGCTCGAGTGTCCCGTTCATAGGATTACAAATGCTCCGTCCAGACAACTAGGAGCGATGAGATCATTTGGTGGAACGCTCTATCCTTGAGACCAAGATTGTGGACAAGCAGGTACTTAAGGAACTCAAGATCTACAAACCTATCAAGGCCATTCTGAAAAGTATCCGTCTAGAGGGATTCATAAAGAAGTATACCCCTATGTACATGAGGTACACACTTGATTTCCTTGCTACTGCCGTGCAAGGAAAAATTAGGTGGGTGATAAGGTGGCGAGGTTCCACATTGGGGATGAGGCTCGCTTGATGACCTACAAGGAGATTGCTGCATGCTTCGAGTGAAAGTAAAAAAAACCAAGGTGTATGCCCACTCATGATTCAATTTTGGCACATTTTGACCCACCATCACCTGGCGAACACATGTAAAGATGAGTAAAAATAGTGATATAGTGCATCCAACATTAAGATACGTGGTGAGACTGCTTACTACAGTGGTGTTGTGCCATGGGAAAGCCACTAATTTTACTGAGTGAGACTGTAGGATTTTGGGGTCAATTTGCACGAGGGATGTCTGCCCTGATCTTGAGAATTCCTTCATCTCCTAGTGATTCCATCTATCCACAAGGGGTAGGCAAGATAGAAGCAGAGGGAATGATATCACTCCCGCCTGCTCATTTTAGCCTTATGATGTACGAAGCCATGCAGGAGAACCCCAATACCCCATACACTCTCACCTTTGGTTTTATAGTAGAGGCGGGGGTGATTTAGTTGGAGGTCGGACATATCTATTGGCTATACAAAGGAACCAACTTCATGATATTTCCCCAGCCTTCGAGGACCAAAATCAGACAGTCATTCACGCTTCAAGATCTTCTGATAGAGATGGACTAGGGTGCAAGAGTAATCATGGGAAAACCTATGTTGAACATGTTGATGAGCAGACTGAGGAGGGCAGTAAAGTTTCCATGGACGAGGCTGAGTTAACCCGGAGCCAGCACAACCACCTTATTTTGACCAGCAATTTGTGTAGGCTCCGTCATTAGAGAAGTCATTCGTACTACCACCATTCTTAGGATCGATACACATAGAGAATCAGCTCTACAAATCAACAGGGCATAGTTCTCGTAGTTCTCAAGAGACATAGCCACACAAGCTCACCATAGCTACACAAGCAGAAAGAACATTATGGGCTACTAGAATCTGAGCCTACGATACAAAGCATCTCAATTCCTTCCTAGCACCCTTCCGGGCAGCATCCTGTATACTGCCCATTCTGGGAGCATGGTTCACCGGGATACAGATAGTCTATTTCATCTTACAATATGTGGGCCTAGCCACTGCAACATGAGCCTGAGTGGGTGCAGTGTTGGAGGGATTCCATTTTTGAGGTCCAGCAGGATATGAGCCAGCTCACTACCCGGGTTGACTACCACGTCGATGAGATGTCTTACAGGTTTGACAGGGTGGACGAGCAGCTGCAATACAAGAGGATATACATGGGCTTACTCCACCATGGCATGCAGGAGATCATAGATTGAATAAGAGCCATGGTAATTATAGATGATCACCCTCATCATGGACCGCACGAGCAAGGGCGTGGAGTCAAGCGTTGCAGGCGACGTTGAGAAGTTTGTGTTTTTTTAACTCTTTTTTCTACCTTGATCACATGCATTGGGGAGAATGCATGAACTAAGTGAAGGGGAGGGATTTGGAACACCTTCATGATGGGTGTAATCTCTTTTGCTTCCATCCTTTTATGCTTGTTTTGAGTTGAATTGTATTATGACTAGTTTTCCCTCTTTTTTTAAAAAACTCGTTTAGCTTTTGTTATTTTTGAAAACTTGGTCTTATAATTGTTAGGGCATCATTTGTAGTAGTTTTGGACGTTGGAACACTTTGGTGGTGTTAGTTTTTTTCTTCATTATCATTGTAGATTGAAGCCCACCTTTGGGACATTTTGTGCTACAAAAATGAAGAATTAAAAAAAATACCCGACTAAGTCAAAAAAATCGAAAGGGAGACTTAGGAAACAATGGGAAAGGCCTGGATAGGTTGAAAAATCTATGCAAAAGTGGAGGCCAAATGGTGTAGAAAAAGGCGAGAAGTGAGTTTGAGAGAAATGAGAGAAATCAAAATGAGAGAAAACCTGAAAGGGCTCCTCGGCAAAATGAGAGAAATTGAGAGAAATAAAAAAATTCCTTTGCCTCTCTTTAATTGTCATTTGGTAGTTCTTTTGGTAGAGTAAGTTAACTTCACACACTCATTTTTATGAACTTCACCTTTGAGTTGGTATGTTGGTTGGATAGGTTATCTTAGTTTCTTTGGGATGTAAGAGATGAGAGATTCTTATGTTTTGGGGGGAAGAAGGGTAGTCTAGGAATAAATGTTGAATGTCTCGGGGAATTCTTCGCATGCCATGTTTCGCTAGGATTTTTGCTCATTCTTGTTTACTCGAGGACGAGTAATGGTTTAAGTGTTGGAGAATTGATGTGCACCTAAAAGCATGTGTTTCCTAATGCATTTAGCACATTTGTTAGTGGATTTTGTATTGTTTATTGCTAGGTTTAGTTGAGTTTACACCACAAGGGTTTAGATAGCTTTTGTTGGTTTTCATGTCTAAATCTCTCGTTTTTTAGACTATTTAGACCTAATGAATTATATATCCTTATGAGCATATAGATACTATTTTGTGAGCTTTATTGTAGATTGCTCATAAGCACTTTGGAGTAGACTTAGTGAAGGTTATTCGCAAGAATGGTAGAATATATTAGAAGGTCATTCAGAAGGATGGTAGTCGATCAAAATGTGCCAAGGAGAAAGGAATCAAAGCTCGGAAAAAGCTAAAGACTTGCACGACCATGTTCTATTGCACAACAAGTGCCAACCAAATATGTGGTTCCCAAATAAGGGCACATGCCACAAGGAATTACATGGCATGTGCCAAGTTATTTGCTCGTGCAGCTAAGTATAAGCATGGGTTATGCTATATTGCATATCCCATGCACCTTGAAGAATCGAGATTCGAAGACCAGCCTACGTCCCGCAATGTTTTGCATGACTACACCATCAGTTTTCCAATAAATCAGCTCCAGCCAGTGGCTCACAAGGAATCGCATTGGCTGCACCATTCAGAAGCAAGAAACACACTCCCAACCGTAGTGCACGAGCCATGCCACATGGGTCATGGGCTATTGCACAACCTGTGTCGCCGCCTAGATAGAGTATCTCATGGCTTTTTGGGCCTCTTTAAGTCCCATTTCCTATCTACTATACTCACTCTGTCCCAGCCCAAATTACCCCTCAATTATTTCACTTTATTCCAGACACATGTTTGACCGTAAATATGTTTAACTACATATAATAACGGAAAATAAAAAGTTTCCTTTTAGAAATTACTTGTTGCGACAAATTCAACAATATCACATACAATAATATTATTTCTTATATATCTATTCAAATATGCTATCGAACTTGGATAGAAAATAGTGTCGTAAAGTGTGTGGGTAATTTGGGTGGGGACAGAGGGAGTATAAGGAAGCCTATGTCTACTAGGGTTTAAGTTTGGTCATTGTTTTTAATTCATTTTCTCCTAGTTTTCTAACAGTAGGTAGAGAGAGAAAGGAAATAACCCTTCTCTCTTCTTTTAGCCTAGTTTTGCCCTATGACATTGAATCCAGCGGTAAAATTGGTTTCAATGCTTAGGGAGTACTTTTATGTGCTTGGGGATCTAATTTGTATTCATGAATTGGTAGAGATTTGGTGAGATTTTAGATTACCCAATCATTTTAGATTACCCAATCTTATATGTATGTGAATATTATGCTTGATACACCATTGTATTATATAATATGAATCGCGTCAGTCTTGTTTCCCTTGGGAGTGTCTGGTTAGGATATGCAAGATCGCAAGTCTTGACTATGTGAGTGTATACACATAGGACATGAGCACTGAATCCACTTGCACGTATTGCTTAATTTCGACTGGGTCAAGGAGTCCCAATAAATAAGCATAAAATTTTGTAGCAACAAGGGTTGTAGTTTAGCGAGCATTGTCGTTTCAACCATAGAGTCATCATAAGATGCCTATTCATTTGCCTCCATAGGCCTAGGGAGAAGCGTTCATAGTGGAAGCCTAGGATGTAATTATTTAAGGGAAAGAGGAGCACAGATATGATGGATCGCACAATACACTTTTCCTAAGTTTGGAGGTTGCGTTGATAGAATAGACGTGAGCGCTTTTGTGTGACAGACATTGGAAAGTGTTGACTATAAACCTTACTATGGGATATGTTTATAGGTCTTTCATTTTATAGAATCTAGGATCAAAGTTTTCTACTAGTCATTTAACACATATGTCCTCAAGTATAAGCTTAATATAGTTTAATCTCTTGATTTTCATGTTCGGTAGTTTGTAGACAACCCCCTGCAAGAAAACCATGTTTGCTGCACAAGCTATTCCTAACACATAATCAGATTGACGACTGTGGATGACCCCAGACTTGCCACTAGCTACCCTTTGGTAGTTTGTAGTGAGTACATGAGAAGAAATATAAATTTCCATCTTTTTTAGGCGCTCCGCTGGTTAATTTTTATATCCCGAGAGGTTGATGTTATAAGCGACACAGTGGAGTGTTAATTAAATTTTGGCACCGCTTCCAGGGATGCTAGTTTAAAGATTTTATTGTTAACTTACACACTAGTTGGTAGCGTAGTTAGTGATGTTTTTATTTTTCAGCTTTAATTGGTTTTTGTGTTGATTTTTTCCGATAGTTATTCCGGTTACTTCTGATCTATTTGCTAGTGTTTTTCTTTGGAATGGTAGTGTCTAGTTTCTTGTTTATGGTACATACCCGTACCACAAACATAGGAACTTTATACTACCCACTTGAAAACTTAGGTGGTCGAAGAAGGAGAAGGAGGATAACTAGAGGAGAGGTTCCACAAGGACCAGCTATTTTTGAAGAAAGAGTTGAGATGGCGGAAGACAATCGGACGCTTAGGGAGTTGATTGCTCTGAATTTGGAGAGCTAACCCCTTTGCATAGTCTTCCCGCCTTTGCCACCTAATGTCACTAGTAAGCTGAAGAGCGGCATGATCCAATGATTTCCCACTTTCCATGGGATGGCCGGAGAGAACCCAAACAAGCACCACTCAGAGTTTCACTTGGTTTTCACCAATACGAAGCCACTGGGAGTGTTGGAAGAGGAATACAATCTGAGGTCATATCTTTTTTTACTCTGAGACACAACTAAGGATTGGCTCTATTACCTTCCACCAGGTGGCATTACTTCTTTGATGGACATGAAGTGAGGTTTCTATAGAAATACTTCCCGGATTCAAAGTTTGCGGGTCTGAAGAAGAAACTTTCCAATATTTTACAACTGGCAAACGATTCCTTGTATGAGTACCAGGAGAGGTTCAAGCTACTATTGGCTAGTTGCCCATATCATCTGTTCAAGGAAGGCAACCTTGTCTATTACTTCTTTGAAGGCTTATTTAATGAAGGCATGCACATGGTAAATGTGGCATGTAATGCTTCTATAGAAAGAAAGATCCCTAATGATGTGATGGCATTGTTTGAGGAGATGGACAATGGTACAAGGCAATTCGGTTCCACATCCCGCGTGAAGACCTTAGATGAGCCCGCTCATTCTCCCAAGCTTGAAGAACAAGTTTAAGCACTTGCTTCCATGACTAAAGAGTTTATGAAAGGGAGAACTCAATAAGTAAATGTGTGCAAAATTTATAATCTTGATCACCCGACCGATGCATGTCCGGAGTGGTTGACAACTTCGAGGAAGTGAAGGCCTTAGATTTAAATGGTAGAAATAGGCAATTTGCTAGGGGCCAACAATAAGGGGTCCAAGGGTACCATGGTGGAGATAGGAAAGAACCCTATGCAAATCACTTTGATCCTCAATATTGTGACCACCCAAACTTCCGGTGGCGCGAGGACAACCAAGGGTACAACCGAGGTGGACCACCCCAACCCTACCCTAGGGAAGAAGGACCTTCCAACCCTAATGCACCATTGTACAAGTCGGACCGAGAAGATATTCTCGAGGTAATCGCACAATTGGAAAATAATAATGATGTGTTCGCGGAATGAACGAGAAGGAAGATTGATAAAATCGACACAAGAGCCTTTTCAAGTATTAAGAACCTTGAAGTGTAAGTTGGTCAACTTGCCACTTTGGTTAGCCAGCTTGAGGCTAGAGAGTCCAGAAAGCTAACATCACAACCCGAGGTTAATCCTTACAATGTGAGTGCCTTGAAATTGAGAAGCGGGAATGAGGTACACGAAGATGAGAAGGAGGTTGTGCAAGAAGGCAACAAATTTAAGGGGATCAATAAGGCCAATCTCGAAAAACAATAAGAGATAGTAGTTGAGGAGGATCCCTCAAAAGCTCCCCACCACCGAGGTAAGGGTCAACCCTCTGCCATCATTTCCTAGTGCTCTATGGGGAAGGCCAAAGGTGGCAACCAACAAAGCTCAAATTCGCCAAGTCTTCAAGAAGGTTGAGGTTAACATTCAAATTTTTTGTGTCATTAAACAAGTTTTTCATATGCTATTTTTTTTAAATGCTTGCACTAAAAGAAGAAAGAAACCTACTAAGAAATTAGGTCAATTAAAAATAGGGGAGTAGCTAGCCACTTTAGCTCATAAGAACATATCTAAAAAGTGTGATGACCCCGGAATATTTTTTATCCCTATTTCTCTACATGGTAAGTTGGTGAAGATTGCAATGATTGACTTAGGTGTCTTTATCAATATCATCCCATTTATTTAGCCTATATGAGAATCTTAACATAAGTGAGCTTAGAGCATGTGCAATGGGGCTCAATTTTGGGCTCAATTAAAAATTGAGATGGAATTGAGCCAAAAAAATCCCACAATGGGGCTTAAATTCGAGCTGCGTTTGGAGAGGAAAATGGAGCCGGACTGGTATTTGAGTTCGGAGAGAGTACAAGCCTCTGACTCCATTTGCAGGCCAGAGCACGTGCATGGCCATGTGATTGGGCCTCGCCTGATTTCTTTGACTTGGGTGCCACGTGGCACCCTGTGGTTGGGCCACGTGGCACTCTTTTGTCCCATTTTGTTTTTTTAAATTTCTGAATTTTTTGTTTTGCTATTTAAAAATCCTACAAAAATCTAAAAATTTCTTATGAACTTCTATTTTTTATTTTTCAAAATCTAAATTAAATTTTTGTCATTTAAAAAAATAAAATTACATTCTTTAAAGAAATATATATACGGTTCTTTTTAATTATGGTTCATAAAATAAATTTTAAAAATTAACATTAATTTTTGGATTAAAAAATTGAAATGCAATTAACTTCATAAATTACAAATGTATTATTAAATTTTTCATTTTAATTTATTTTGTTAGGTAAATTTAAATAAATTAAATATTAAATGTAAAATTAATGAGTAAGATAGAGAGAATCAATTGGGTCCATGGAGTGGGCTTAGAAATGTCTCAACCACTGTGGGAAGAAAAAAATGGGTGATTTAGTCGTGGGCTCAATGCTGATGTGGAAGAGAGAAATGATTATTTAATGAATTGAGCCGGATTAGTTCCATCTCACAATTGCACATGCTCTTAGGGACACTAGGGTTATTGTCCAACTAGCCAACCATTCCTAAGCTAACCCTAGAGGTATAGTTAAGGATGTTATGGTAGGGTAGGCAAGTAAGTATTCCTAGTGGAATTTTATGTCCTTGATGTAGTATAAGAAGGAGGTGCGCCCCCAATTTTATTGAGGGAGGGAGGGGGAAATCTTAAAAATATTAATGGACCAAAATAGATGTCCATTTAGGAACACTAACTCTAGAGGATGACATTGACAAGGCTAGGTTTGAAGTTTACAAGTCTAAGCATGAATCACCTATTTCTTCTTTTGCATGAAATGGCATAACATTATGTGATAAACTTGTTCGATGTGATGATCCTTGCATGACTTTTGATGATGAGTGCCTTGCTGAAAGTGATGAGAAAAATCATATTTTGAGCTTTGATTGTGAAAACAATCTTGATAACACCTATTTTAATGATGATATTTCTATCATGGATTGTTTTTCTATGCTCACTAACTTGCAGCGGTTGGTGGAGAACGGCGAGGACTTAGAATCTCCTCGACAACCTCCTAAACCCAAAGAAATGACTAAGGATTCAACATTAGCTAATGGGAGTTCATCACTGTACCTCTCAAAAATACAATTTATAAGCTCTAAATGCTTCATATATACAATTAAGAAGATAGTGGAAAATAGGGTCGTTCACGAAGAAGAGGGATCTTCCTAAGGGTTCATACATATAAGGGTTGATATAAGCCTAGATATAGATATACATAGATATATAAAAGCAAGTAAATAGGGGGGTTTTGGGTTGGTTTTTCTAAGCAGTGAATTTAAAGACAAGATAGCTAGCAAAGTGAAGTAAAGATGCAAAACATGCAACAAGCTACTAGAAAAAAGAGTAAATCACAAGTTACGGGACCTTGGGCGCAATTGATTTCCATTCCAAATCTCTTATCTATCCGTGAATCTACAACCTATTAACTACTTTAACTACTTGTTGTGAAAATAAATCTTCTATCCTTCTTTGATAGTAGTTTACAAGATTGAAATCGACATCTCTTAGTAAACCTCACTAATGACTCCCTTAGTCGAGAAACAGCTAAAGATATCTCATTAATGGCATTGAGTACAAAGAATCAAGAAGCTTGGTAACACTTTAAACAATACACCGTGTCTAAGCATTGAACCAATTCATGCATTTACACAAGATTAGTCAAGAACATTCAACGTTCATAGACCTCTCATATTTTCTACATAAAACAAATATGACAAAGAGTTCGACATCATCACATTAATCTAGCAATTATCAAATCATCAACCCTATTAGAAGCTCTAACTCATGCTCTTAGATTCCATATCAAAATAGGGGAAACTTAGCTACTTTTTCCCAACCCTAACAAGCAATCATACAAGCAATCCATATTCTCAAACTTCCAACAACATTAATTAATTCAACAACCAACATTCAAACATCCCTAAATGCACAGTGGCAAAAGCATTAAATAGGCATAAAGAGTTCTCAAACCATGGGTATGGAAGTCTTAATCAATTGCTCCCAAGACTAAGAGTTTAGCTAAGAGTTTTGCTTCCCACAAGTGAACAGTTGATCCATTTCGGGAGTTCTTGTGGTCGATTTTATAGCGCTCAAGAAGACGAATCTAATGGTACCATCCTTGGGGGATGGTTCTTCTCGGATAATTCCTATAACTTGGATTAAACTTTCGGATAACAATTAATCAGCTTCTTTGTCTTCCTTCTTCGACTCTTCTATTTTCTACCATGTTTTGACTTCTGACCTTCAATCTTCTACCATTCTTTCGAATGGCCTGCACTAAAATACTTTGATGTGCTTACGAGCAATCTACGAATTGACCTCACAAAAAGGAATATAGATGTTCGCAAGGACCAAAAATCCATTAGACTCAAAATAGGTTTCAAAATGACCGGAAATGGTTATCTAAACAGTTTATGATGAAAACCCAGCTAAATCTAGCAATCTTCCAACAAAAAGATAACAAAACAGATGTTAAATTCTTCAAAAAATACATGCATTTGACATCTTATCAGCTAAGGATGGACATACACTCTCCGTTGTGAACAAAGAGCATGAAGGTAAGGGTGACACTTTGTTGATGTCTCTCCACAACGATGTTATTGTGGGTGGAGTCGCGGATGGTGAGTCTGGAGACCCATGATAAGTTCGTTAATTTTAAGTAAATGCATGAAAAATAAGTTGCGAGTACGACAATGAAATTACGGTGTTCTTCATTTTAACACATACTTGCTCATGAGCCGAACTTTGTAATGCTATTGTTAGAACATAACCTACAAATTCAGCATCCTCTCTACTAATTAATCAAATTACCACATATTGAAGTGACAAATGTTAGATGAAAAACGCAAGAGAATCAAAGCGTTGTTTTCAAGGTAGAAAATAAAATAAAGAGAAAAAACTTTTGTGGAATTTCGAAGCAAAGATATGATATGAATCCCATATGATGGTGATCTTCTATTACAAAATAATTAGGTCTTGCTTTAAAGGTCCAAGGATGATCATTCGCTTGCTAATGAGTAATGACATTCCTTTTCCCCCGCATACAACATTTGTTTTCTCCATACTAATAATTATATTTTCTACATTTAGAACTTAAGTATCCAGCTTTTTATATATAAAATATATGCCGACACCCTTCTTTTGGTATCCCATCTCTTACATTGGACGGACGTATTCTAATTATTAACCATCTCTAGCGCCAAAAGCAGTCGACGGTCTAATTCGTCGACTAAACAGGACAGCACTAAAATTACGTCAAATATGTTCTAGAATGCACGTATATACTCCATCCGTTTCTTTATTGTTTGCATACTTACTTTATTGATTTTTTTTAAAATGACACACTTTTTTTATTTTTGGCAAGATTCCTTCAATTTCATCCACTAATTCTGCTTTATACATTACACATTCAATTTCATCAACTCATTTTCTTCATCTAAATCCAAACACCTAAACCTATAATGCCAATAATAGAGACACGGAGGAAGTATTATAATATATTTATGCAATTTTTTTCTAACAAGAAATAACGAATGCACAAACATAAATAGTTATTAGCCACAAGTAACTGGTTATCATGTTACTGTTGTTTATCAAACAACTAGAAGAAGAAAAGTGAAATATACTCAAGCTGAATTCATGTTGACCTCAAAAGTCACGAACCGGGAATTTTTCAGTCATTATAAAGATTGTTACTTACCACTTGTATAATTTATATTAATTTAACCCAGAAGTGACTAATATAAATATGATTCATGAGTAACTTGTCAAAAGAGACATGCATTACAAAAGGTTTTGGGTTATCATGCAATATCTTATGCTCCCTCTGATTTATTTTCTGCGAGTTATATCACAAGGTTTCTATTTTTTCATTTTCAATCGTCCCAATTAATTAATATTTCTATTTTAACTATTATTTATTTGAGCTGAAAAACTGCAGTTTAAATTTGATCAGGTCATTCTAATCTCTCACTTCCTTCATTTGCTACATTAACATGCATTAATATCCGTCAAAAAGGTTATATTATTTTATGCTTTGAATTCTTGTACAAAAATATGATAGGAACTTTATAATAGAACGAAGGGACTTCTAGTATATGAACTTAGTTATTATATAAGTGAGATTGCGAATGTAATTGAAAGGGGAGAATAAAAATATTAATTGGTGAATGTATTTGGTTCATTTTTATCATAGAAAAGTGTGATACTTACTATAAAATGAGCAGACAATTGAGAAATAGTGCTGTTGCTGTTAAGATAAAAAGAGGGAATAAGAGAATATGTCAACAAACCTACGGATTAACAAATGGAAGAGTACTTGTCAATCAACTAGCTAGAGACCAAAGATTTGATTTGAGACACTCAATGAGACCCTGTGTGGTCCTTATGATATGAGTAAACCCCAAGTTAATATTCCAGCACATTTTTTTCAATTTCAATACCCCTTCCTCTTCTTTCAATTTACATACTCCTCCATCCTAAATTAAATAGTAGAAAATCTCGTTTCCAATCTAAAAAAATGAGATTCACTTAATATCTTTAGTTACTTGTAATAGTAGTATATAAAAGACTTATTATTCAGTGAATCTAACAACATCATACAGTATATATAATTCATTAATTGAATTTTAATACTCTTTCTATCTCAACTCTATTTGAACTTCTACCTTTTTGTCACTAATGTCTATCAAAGTTTGACCACATATTTAAATATAGATATGTGAACAATAATATTATCGTAGGTGATATTGTACAATTCGTCGTAACAAGTAGTTTCTAAGTATCAACATTTTATTTGTCGTTATTATACGTAGATAAACTTATTAACGGTCAAACATGGTTCTTAAACAGCGTGATAATGATTGCAATGCAAAAATAGAGCTGGGGAGGGAGTAATTTTGATTGAATAAAGATGTGTGTAGTTTAGCCTTTTCTTTTTCTTCTTTTTTATCATTGTGTAGTTTTACTTGTTACAGAGTTTATAGAAGCGCACACCCTCTCTCTTGCATCTTCATCAAACACATTTATTATTTTATTATTTTTTGTATGACATGTCGTACACTTCACCCTATTTCATTAGTACGCCTGTGTAAACTTTGCTAACATTTGGGCAAACACTGGATATAATGGGCTCTAATATTTCCTCTTTCCTCTGGTTATATGTATATGGAGTAGTACAAGTATATGCATACTAGGAGTAGTATATATGTATGATCATGATTACATGGAGAAGAAAAGAAAAGGTTAATGAAAATGAGCTGAAGCTGTAGCACTCCATGTATCATCATTATGTATATATAAATGATGTTGATGACTTGTGGTAATGATCATGGTGTAAACTTGGTTCTTGGAGAAGGCAAGAACATGGGCCATCACTGTTGCAGCAAACAGAAAGTCAAGAGAGGGTTATGGTCTCCTGAAGAAGATGAGAAGCTGATCAGACACATCACCTCCCATGGCCATGGCTGCTGGAGTTCTGTTCCTAAACTTGCAGGTTTGCCTCCCTTTTCTTTCTTTGATGCTCCGGTTCCAACACCGGCCATTCCACATAAAGAGTCGTGTTTCTGTAACATATAATTGCGAAATCATATGTTTGTTGTTTTACTACATGTAGGTCTTCAGAGGTGTGGAAAGAGCTGCAGATTGAGGTGGATCAATTATCTGAGGCCTGATCTGAAAAGGGGCACTTTTACTGATCAAGAAGAGAGGACAATTGTGGATGTGCACAGGATTTTGGGGAACAGATGGGCTCAGATAGCCAAACATTTGCCTGGAAGAACCGACAATGAAGTCAAGAATTTCTGGAATTCTGTGGTGAAGAAGAAGCTCATTGCTCAAGGGTTAGACCCCAACACACACAATCTCCTCTCTTCAACCTCTCACCCGAAAAACACCAGAAAAAACAACGTTAACAATGGATCAGATCGCCGCGGTTCTGTTTTCACCATGGATCACACTTCATCAGCAACCCGAGAAGTATTGGACCCTCTCCCCTCGAGCTCACATTCTCGCTACATCGGCATCACCAACCCAACCACAAATGCAACCACCTTTGACTTCCGAAACCCTGGTAGTCTTGCATGGAGTGCTGTAACTACTGATCATCAAAGCGTGATGGAGTTCTCGAGCTGTTCTTCACTGCTCGAATCGAATCATCCGGCGATGTTGCATCCATCGGGGTTCGGGATTTTACCTGAAAACTGCATGTGGGGGAACACTAGTACTAAATTTAATGGTTACGATCCCAGCTTGAACCTCGCTGCCGGATTAAGCGAAGATATGTTGCCGGCGTTGCAGCCACCGGAAAAGATCAGTGGTGATCATCATGAAGATCAAATGTACCATCATGCCAGTGATCATAAGATGAACGGTTGTCAAGGGTTTGATAATTCTAACATTGATTTCGAGTTCATGGATTCAGCTTTAGGGCCTCAGGGAATTTATTGTAATGTAAACTCAATGGATCAACTTGCATGGGATTGCTAGGTTTTTGTTAATTATTATTTTATCAGCCAAAAATTATTAGTTCAGTTTAGTTTGGTTAAAGCTCGTGCATGTTACATGTATAATTATGTTTTTTTAAAGTACATGTATAATTGTGTCTTGTCAATTAAGTATATCAACTCAGAGATTAATTTGTTGAAACGGATTTAATTATTTAATTGCTTTGTGCACCTGATTTTATATCTTTTTCATTCATGTTTTGCTCTTTTAGTTTTAGATCATTTATAATACTAAAACATGTCAAACTACAATAAAAATGGGTTTCAGTGACAACATAATCACATCACTAAATGGCACATTCTCTGAACTTGAATTGGAATTAATCATTCTCTGTTATACAGAATTCATTAAGCAGGGAAGCATTACAAAACAAAGAAAGAATTAAACTGGTTTTCTTGGAATTACCTCTTTCAGATCTATTGCAAATCCTGGTGAAGCAAATGTTGGTTATATTGTTCGATATAAATTGTGGACAGGTTATCTTTGTCGGTTTCAAATAGATTTAAGTGCAGAGATTGAGGCTATATCAAGGGCTGGAAAGATTACAAGAACGTTATGGCCATCATTTTTTGCCCACGCTAATATCTTGTCCTTGTCCTTGTACCTGTATAATGTGTGTGCTTTACACTAGTGGAGAGCCATCATTAAATGTAGCAATATATAGAAGGCAATTCTCTTGGACCAAAAGGCGATATCGCTCGCCCGCAGCGCCCCCACCTGCCCGACACCCCAGGCCCTGGTGGAGGAGGTAAA
>JAULKK010000006.1:10825773-10836347 GCA_032355705.1 Rubia peregrina
ATTAGTACACATTGTAAGGTATCAAATGAAGTTCATATGAAAAAATTACAAAATTATGTAACTTCTTTTCTGTAGTACATTATAAGAAATACTAGTTGTTGGCTAACGTATACATGTTTTAACAAAACAGAAACGATTCATGAGGTAACTTATGCATTACCTTTTAAAATTTTTTTGCTAATCATAAAAGGAATTGAAAATTTTAAATCAGGTGAATGTTTTTATTTAAATAGTACATGTTGTAAAGTAATCAATGCACAGTTAATATGACAATTTTAATTGTGAAATTTTAATTTAACTTATACATGATCTTCTGGAAAAATTTCATAATTCATATTCAGAGCTTTTAAAACAAGTGCATTTTTTAATACAAACGATACATATTGTAAGGTAATAGGTGCATAGTATATACGAAAATTCTTAGCAGCATTTAGTTCGTTTTTCAATTATTTGCCACATGTTTTTTTACATGTTCATAGCCGAAGAATTCATACATTAAGAAGTTTAAAAAATCATTTATTGTGCATTGATTCAACAACATAAATTCATTCGAATGTGAAAAATTCATATCTTTGACACTATTAGGCGAAACTTCATCCTCTTGAAACTAAACATCATTCGTTTAAAATTGAAATTCGTTGATGTAGATCTTGTTGTAAGGCGAAGAGCTCATCGTAAATTTTATCGGGCACTAACTGGTCGTTTGAAGAGCTCATCGGAAAAAAAGAAGAATGGATTGGAGAAGGATTTGGTCGGCTGAGAGAAGTTAGATATGCAGAGAATGAAGATTGAAGTTTGGGAAATAGTTTGAAATTTGGAAATGGATATTGAAATTTGGGAATGGAGATTGAAGGAAGAAGAATGGAGAACGGAGAAGTTGCAGAGGATGGGCTACGCGTCTCATTTGGGGAAGAAGGGTTTAGCATGAGTTAATTATTATAACCCGATATTTGCAATAGGCCAGCCCGCGAATTTTGTATAATTTGCGTTAATTGCAAATTTGCCTCTGGCCTGTCTATAATTTAATGGACATGTATCCTGTCAGGAGACCCACTCATAAAAGAGTAAGGCAAAATTTTGGAAAAAACCATCTTTCCTTACGCCCAAGCTTGGATTAAAATTATAGAAAGTTAATGGTTTTAATTGCTATATTAAAATTGTATCATGCAACATGCATTGTTATAAATTTATTACCCGACTAATGCAACACAAAAATTTTATCATTAATTTCTTCTAATTTATAATTTAAACAATGATATTTCAATAATTTATGAAAATACCATCTTCAAAATACATACTCAAATATAAATATAATGTCAAAACCTGACTCAAGCCGACTTCAAGCGGTTGTCTGGAACTTCCGCATAAAAAGTCCGACCGCCCTGCCTCCTTCCCTATTTACATTCGCACGAGCTCGTTCCCACCAACTGCAAAAATATACATCGCACTGATTTCAACTTTCAATTCATCAAAATGCCCAGAGGTTTACATCTTTCTCTTCTCTGTTTCCTATTGTAGAGTAATGATTTTCACCTGTGCTCAATGTCATTTTTACTGTAGAGCTTCCGGGGTTTTACTATGACGAGGATAAGAACAGATACTTCCCGATCAACGGTCCTATTCCCGGTTCTTCCAGAAAGCGAAAACTCCAAGGCCCAGGGCCGCAGCTTCTCCAGGTAGGTTTACTCGTTTTTTTATTAGTAAAATTTGTGTAGAGAACAACATACTAGTATTGAATTTTGTTGTGTAGTTTCTGACATTAGGTTCCCTGGAGGTGAAATGTGCACTGCTTCTCTTTTTTTACTGTTTTTGTTTCTCATATGTACTGCGAACAGATTATTTACTGATGCAGGGTAAGGAGGTGCATAAGTCTAACACAAGTTGCAGTAAGTTGCTTCAGTCCAGGGAACTGTCCGGCAACGTCATCACCAATAGGAAAGGGAGATTAAATTTTCAAACGGAGTATAGCAAGAAGCTAGCATCACAACCTCTGGTACCCGTCTTTCGTCAGATGATCGATTTATAAAATTTTGAATAGATTTAATATGTACCAGTAAGTCTGAGATGTCTTGAGTCTCAAAGGCAACCTTACCTGTTTCGACTCAAGTAGCCGAAACTCGACTTGAAATACCTTGTAAAAGTTGGTAACAACATATTCAGTTGTTTGGAAATAACCAAAGTAACAGAGTAACAGCAATATTAACACATTGGAGAAGTGCATTATTAAAACACTGTAAATGTGAGCTTTCAAAACGAGTTTAGAATCAGATGTCACCCCCCTTGTTTTTTAAGTTCTTACTGATTTTAGCCTTAATAGGACTGTATATTAACGGATCAAATGGAACTTGGAAACATTACCGATGGACTTAAACCTCCTATTAATGATGGATCCAACTCCATTTTGACGGTACCTGTCAAACCTTAACTGTAACCCATGTATAGAATGCTAAGCTCCCTTGAATCTAGGAGTTGACACTCTTCATACATGACTAATTAGCTATATGGATCATATCTCTCTATGATGTTTTTGAAACATCTGTCTCTTTGAGAATTTCTTTCTGTATCCTCGTTGATCTATATGTTTACCTTTCGATTTCCATGCGTGTAGATATGGAAATACCAAGAGACAGAAAAGATGGTTGTCAGTGCCATGGAAAATTTAAGTATTAGTGTCAACATGCCAACCGGCATGACCGATACTAATATTCTGCTAACTGGTGGTGTAAATGGAACAATATGGTACGTGTAGCTCTGTAATTTTATATTTATAAACATTTCTGTTTTATCCTACTGTATGAAAATCAATTCCTTATAAACCAACTGCTGTAAGTTTTGCCATTGTCTTGCAATTGGTGAAATACTGATTGCCAGTGAAGCATAATACTTTACTAGAATCCAAGGGTCACTTGGTTTTGTAAGAAATGCCCAGAATGGAGACTTTGGTATTAGTTTGGTTAGAAAGGATTAACATTGTTTCATCTTTGGGGTGGGATTCTTTCTAGCCAAAGAGTTTTGACCAGAGAAAAAGCGAAAATAGAAGATGAAAATGACAGCAGCAGAGGGGAAACAAATATTATACTTAGGGACAATCATATTGTCGATTTCCAGAAATTGAATTGAATTCAAGATGTCTCAGATTCTCGATATCCAGGAATTGAAGTCAATTAAAGATGTCTTAGACACGTAGACTTCTAAGTTGGTGTGCATTGCAAAAATTTGCATTCCCTAAACATGAACGTAGCTGAAATTAGCATGAAATTGCTATTATATCTCCCACTGGCTCCAGTTCTTAGGTATTAATATGATGAAATAAAATGTGAAAGCACAGGTGCTCAGAAGCATGCAGCTCCGCCTTCTCCTCACTTTTAAAATATGTAGTTCTTGTACGTCAGCTTCCTTTCTGGAGGATGTAGGCTTGATGCTGAATCATTCCATTTACACTGGGTCCTGCTGGTGACATCTTTTATGTAACTATTTGTGGGTGGTCTTCTTGAAAATTATATATACTTGGCTTGAATTTCGTCGTTCAAAACTGGATTGTTACAACTCATAATATAAGTGGAATGATAATTGTGATAATGTTTGATTACTATTTGAGAGCAGATAAACTTGACAGGATTCCATCTAAAGATTTTTAAGTCTATTATGAGAGCCACTGATGAAGACCTCAAGAATGGAGATCATCAAAATTTTGTCTGCATCTTTTTCTGTTGCTGCTCCACACTCCTGTTCATTGAATATGATGATCTGTTGGGTTTAAATTAGTCTCTAGTGAGTAGAGAAGCAAACTCTTCTCTAAAACCTTCCACCTATCTCGTACAAGAATGTTAGTAACTAGTTTTGATTAAGATACATGTCAAAGATTGGTGGTGTATGCCAATAGATCTCATCCTTATCTAAATAACCCACCTCTTCTATAACATCTAAGAACATTCTAACAGAGTAACAGATTATTTCAGCTAGGTTACTCACTTTCTTGAATGTGATTGTCAACTTTACTGCTTTGTAGTTCATCAAAGTTGCCTTCTACCATAACACATCTAATATCTCTTTCAGTCTATGTTGCCCTGAGTGGTCATTATTTTTTCAACCTTGTTTGGCACCAATGCTTGCAGTTGGAGTAAGATCTTGAATAGGGTGCTTATGTTATGTAGAAGAACTTGATGTTGAAGTTAGTTGTTCTAGTAGAGGATTAAATTGGGTAGAATGCATCACTAATCTAAATTGTTATATATGATCAACACTAACCATGCTGTATGACTATTGAGACAGAAAAAGAGGACAATAAAGAATACACAATGTGAAGCCACTGATAAGAGTGACACTGTAATTGATCTTCCTCTTGGAGTTTTGTGTTCATTGTCTCTTATTTGACATTATTTGTATGAGTCATTGATCATGTGTTTTATGCTCTGCCAGTCTGATGTTATTTATGATTACATTAGTGATTACATTTGGTGCTGAATTTCAGCAGTTGTTATGTTCCTAATAACTGATATGATGGGAAATTCCGTCATTGTGCCAAGTTTTTGAAACTCATTGCAAGTATAATAGAAGCCAAATTAAATTTGTTGATTGATGGGCTGGGTGTATCCCAGTCTTTTCCAGGTTGGAAAAATTGGGCAGGAATTTGAGGATGAAGTAAGATGCATTTCAGATCGAGTGTGGCCTTCAAGCATAAGACCTCAACAAGAATGTGTATTACCACGGACTTTATGGAGGCCCGCTGGAGTTTCGGTACATATGCCATCTGAAGTTTCTTGTATAAAGTTGCGCAATCTACCAGTTGATGGTGCCTCGATGAAGGATGTTCTGTATCTTTTGGAAGTTTCAAATGCTTTAGCTATTTACATGCTGCTGTCTGATAGTATTTATATTTGCATTGAAAAAGTGCTCATGGTGTTCGGAAAATTGTCCATGCAGGAACTATGCTTTGTTGTTACTGATATATAGAATACTATTCTGTTTATATATTTCCTTTTTCAAGTACTACTCTTTAATGTCTCTGTCAGCATGTATGTATTCTTTGACACGAGGTAAAAAAGAATTACTACTATGGGTTCGGGAGCATCCAGTGGCATGGTTTACCTTTTGGATTTGAGTGCACCATTAGAATTCAGTTATCCCATGGTTTGTCGTCCCCTTGCTTCTTTCCAAGCTACAATTTGGACAGCGGATAGCTGCAACAGGAATCAAGTGGTGATTGGTAACTTCTGGCATCACTATTTGGCTGAGCATATTGTTGTACAAACTTTTCCCGCCCTATGAAAGATTATTCTTTCTTTGTCTGGCAATTAAATTCATGATGCCCAGGTCAAGGAGAATAGCCCAGTAATATGATGATTAAACCACATCTGGCATACTTAGCAAACCTGATGCAGTCTTGGTTTATAATTTATATTTTTCTCCGTGGGGGGTTTGAAATCATTAACCTTAGTATAAACCCTTAGAGAGTTAGGCTTCAAAGTGTTTGTTATTTTGGTTTTCTGAATGTCTATTTATTAAAAGAAGTTTAAGCAAAACTAATATTACCTGTTTCTATTTCTTCTTACAGTTTAAGGTGACTGATTTTGCCATGTTTATTGGGCTTACTTATCAAGTATTCTTTAGTAATGTTGGCCTAGTCTCAAATCTATTGTCCATTCATCTATGTATTCTCCTAACTAGTGAGTGCTTTCTGATTTACTTCATCAATTGTATCGCTGAATGCTGTTCATCATTCATAAGGTCCTATTGTCTTGGTCTTAAGCTTGGAAAGTAGCCTTCTTGAATTACAGTGTGTATTGTGACTTGTTATAGGCCTGTGACATAATAGCTGTTATCAATGCACTCAGTTCTGTGTTATTTATAATGTCGGATTGACAACTGCACTCCATTCTTTGTGCATAGGCACAAATCGAGGTGCTTTTTTGATAGGAGCGGAGACTAGAGTAACATCGCCAATATTGCGCTGCAAAAGTGATGTTTTATCAGTACAACCTGACCACTCGGTAAATGTTTACAATTTTTGTGTAGCTTTTAACATGTGATACTGTAATGGATCTCGTGTAATGATTGTTCTTGTATTCAGTTAACAGTGGAGTCGTGGAGACAGTAGTATGTTTGCAAAATATTCGCGTAGCCACTCGTCAATCTTACCTTTTAAACTAGATCTGTACTAGATTGTTTCCTGTCACTATAATAGTTTACTCTGGAGGCACTTCTAATCTTTTCTCAGTAATGATCCTTGTAAGGTTATCGATTGTTCAATAGCATCCGATGACCAAAAAGACAATGGATATGTTTGTCTTAACTTTATGGGTCAGTGAAAGATGAGAAGGAATGACTCGTGCCTTCTAAAATGCTTGATTATCATTATTACATTATCTATATTTTGAACATGATGACTATGGTAGTGTGATGTACTTGTAAAGCTTGTCGTGTGGTCTTGTTTCAGGGAAATAAGATTTTGTGTGGGCTACGGAATGGAGCAATTGTACTGGTTGATACCCGTCGAAAATGTGAAAAACTTCACTCACAGTATCATCATGTCTCGAGTAGTAGATTAAAGGTTAGATGCTTTTGAAGGATTAAGAAAACAAAGACTCTTTTGATTTCAGTTATCCTTTCTTCTTTCTTTATACTAAGAGCGGCCAGTTATCATTAACAAATATGGAGGAAGGATATCAATAATGAGTTTTGCATTCTTACCACAACAAGATTAGAATAGAGGAAATTTGATGGGCTATAAGAGTGCTAAAGGAAAATAAGATGACTATTGTGCAGAGATGTTCGCTTAGAAGCATGCTGCGTGACAGACTTACCTATATTTAGTAGAACTAAAGATGAAATCTGCACATTGTTTTTAACTCATCACTCTGACATGTATGAACATCCTCTATGCTTGTATGGATATATTTTAGGAAAAGAAAAACCTATATAACTAGCTATTCTGTTGTCATGGATGTACTGCGCATGCCACCTTTTATATTGATAGTGTGGTCCTAAGACTTCCTTCTTTCATTGGTTTTGACTTTGTGATTATGTAGAAGTTAGCCTTCATGGTTATTCAATTTTGGACAATCTGACAAATATGGATCTTGTCTACGCAGCAGAAAACAAACAATGGTCACTCTGGTAAAATATATATGCCTTCATCCATCTCTTGGTTAGTTGGCCTCGTGGATAATTTTCTATTGCTTATCTTCAGCTGCTACCTCCTCTTCATTTATCTCACAAGCTTCTCTCATTTTCTTGAAATGTAGCTTGAAATCACTCATGCACTCTGATCAATACTTTGTAGCAAGCTCGCTGGATGGATTGGTTAGTGCTTCTTATTATTGTAAATTCTGGTTCCTAGACTCACTATACTATCTTAAGATCATCTACTGTTTGCTGATCTCTGAGTTGAATACTTTTTCCAATGCACATTAAACATTTTGCATCCTT
This sequence comes from Rubia peregrina, assembly GCA_032355705.1. Lineage (NCBI taxonomy): Eukaryota > Viridiplantae > Streptophyta > Magnoliopsida > Gentianales > Rubiaceae > Rubia > Rubia peregrina. Next base: position 10,833,202 of record JAULKK010000006.1, read on the forward strand.
GAGATATGTCGATATGCTTATCTCAAACACGTTAGTTTCTTGCGAATAAATTGTATTTTGATGACAGTAGGATTATCTAATCAAGAATGATGGTATCTTTACTCTAAAAATACCTAATGATAACTGGGACGGACTTGGAGACCAAGTGGATTCTATTTAGTGGATTGATATGGGCAGTGGGATTGCGATACATGATATGTGGCTTCACTTCAGTCACTGGTCTGTAACTTGTGCTTAAGTACTCATCGTAAATCTAAGTGTACAGGTGTGGTAGTTTGCAATTTGGTTGAACTGCTTAGGGAATAGATGGATTAAATTGGAGTTGAATGCAGTTGGCTCTTATAATGATTCTTATAAATCTCTTAATTAAACGTTTGGCGTCAATATCACATTATACATTTGAACTTTAATATATATTGGACACTGATTCTTTATTTTGCTAGATTATACTGTGATTGTTCATTGCCACCATAATCTTATTCTTTTGTGGGCTATTGTGGTTCCTTGGCAATTCTTAACCTGCATGAAGTTTCTTATTACTTGTGCTAGATTCATTGTCATACATAAGTTTCTCCATTCTGTTCACACATTGAGCTACTTCGTCATTTAGTTATTTTTTACAGTGCATAAAACTATGAAGTCTACATGAGCTGCTTCCATGTAACTTGCTTTGCTATGGCTGACTAATTTCTAGTTTTCTGATATTTTCCTTGTCCTTCTAGATGAAGCTTTATGATCAACGTCTGATCCAAAAAGGTGCTGTACAAACTTATGAAGGAAATGTCAATTCTCACACCCGCATTCAATTTGGAATAGATCCATCAGAGAGATATATTGTGTCAGGTGTGTGGTGTTTAACATGTGTATTTTCTCCATGGTGATATTTTGTGAAATTGATTGCTAAGATCTCATCATTAGGTGGCGAGGACTGCCAGCTTCGCCTTTGGGGTATCAGGTCGGGTGAAATGCTTTTTGAGGGTAAATTCATGAGTTCAGTTCCCTCAATTGTCTGTTGGCCAAAAACCGAAGGTACCTGTCAGCTGATTCTCGCCATCTCTATGTGGGATCTTGTTGGGTTCGTCATAATGTATTTTTAAATAAAATTTTATAATATTTAAACATATTTAATTACAGATAATCATGATGGAATATGTGTGTTGAATAGTGAAAAGAAAAGAAGTCTGAGGCTTTCAAAGAGACGGAGGAAGCATATTTTTAAAACTAGCTTGACTGCCCAGCCATTAGTGATCCAATGGTTGGGCATAATTCGGCAAGCCTGCAAGTGCAAGCTGTGCTCACTGGCTGGGCCATGTAGCGCAGCCTGCAATTTTTTAATCATTAAGGTTCAGTTTAGTCTGGATGGTATTTTAGGGATTGAACTGGGTATTAATTTCTAATATTAATTGGAATTAAAATTTTACTCTTCATATTGTTATTTTCTCATTTTATTGTTCTTCTCGGAATCATTTTTTAAGTGTATGCCTGTATGGTTTTGAATTTTCAAATTCGAATGGTAATGAACAAAAGGATGGGTGTAGGAGAGTTTTTTTAGGGTTGTGATTATCGAAATCAGGGATGTATTTAACAGTTGACTTAATTATTGTCATAATTATCCCCATCCTAGCGTACATATACTACATTTTTTATATATGTTTGCGTGTATACTTGATGTGTATTGATTCTGGTATTTTATTGGTAGGTCTGCAAAGAAATCAGGGCATATTAGAGGAAAACTGGGGCCATTGGGAGAAGCATGACTCGGGTGTGTGGCTCGGCTCTCGAGAGGGGTTGTTTTACCTGGACTGGTGCTAAATTGTTGGTTGGTTGGACATGACGTAGGTGCACCATTATTGCTGAATGTTACTGGTAAATGAAGAATTTTCAAGGTTGGGTCAGGTCACCAAAGCTTAGGATGAAGCTTTGTGGAATTCCTAAGATAGTTTTAATATGCTCTATGCTTCTATTAGCCGGAAGATAATGGATCCAAGCGCTGCATCTGGCCATCGCTTAATGGATTTCTCGTCACTTTGGCTTCCTCATGCGTAGTGACTGACTTGACATCTACGACGGAGTTCCTGCACCTGTGTTCCATTAACAAGTGAGGAATGGCGGCTACATCGGTAAGCAAAGATGACTTGAGTCGAAGTCCTAGTGTGAGGGTAAAATGTTTTTGGCTCGCTGGCAATGGTGACTAGTGAATTGTCGCGTAGTTCATCGTTGGCTTCATGGTGTAATCTTTATGTAAAAGATTTCACTTGCAAATTGGATTTTAACAGTGTTTTTTTCCACTTAAATGCTTACGTAGTTAGATTTAGGATAAGGTGATCCAGGCTTCTTTTTCTTTTCCAGAACTTCTTATGCGTATTACCCTTTCACACTTGTGTTTTAGACTGGAATTAGTGAGTAGAAAGGTGAAGAAATATGCATGCAGTACAGGGGTGGAACCAGGAAATTTAATTTGGTGGGTCATAATTTAATTTGGTGCCTCTATCTTAGAAATTTGTGCTAAAATTCTTGAAAATTTAAGGGTGCAATGGGTCTAAATTTTCAAAAAAATCTAGGGCATTAATAAAAAATTATATATTAATTAACTAATTTTTTTTATTTTTAAAAAGGATAGGGCAATTGCCCTACCTTTCTCATTAATGGCTCCGCCACTGATGCAGTATTAGTGTAAATTGCACGGTTCGGAATATGGATTACATTAAAGGAGGATTTTAAGCTATTCTTGCTTGGTGGCTAGAAGGGCTTACGACATCGTTGAATTCCTTAGTTTTGGTTTGACCTAATTTACACGTTTCTCTCTAGTTTTCCTGCTCGGTTCTTTGAGGTTTTGAGAAGGAATTTATGGTTGGAGATTCAAAAAATTGTAAATGAAAGTTTTGAGTTGGTAATCATCCAATTACATGGTATAACTGGAGTGGGTCTCCTGGTATGTGCATGTCAATAACTTTTGTACTTTTTAAATTTTATTTTTAAAAAATGTAATAATTCAATTGAGCCCAATAAAATTCCATCCCTCCCCTTATCCTTGGTGGGGATTGAACTCATGAACTCATGGTAGTAATACTAGACTTTAACCGCTAGACTATCATTCAATCCCCTATATTGTATTTTTAACTTATATACTGCATTTGTTAAATTAC
>JAULKK010000006.1:10843028-10853788 GCA_032355705.1 Rubia peregrina
ACTAATAACGATTAGCATGAAGGCCGATCCTCGTAGTCGTTATTAGTAGATATATTTGTGCTATCCCAATATTTCTCACTTGTAGAATATTGTGTTAGTTGTATTGGTTCTCCATGTGTATTGCTACTCTCGGGAAAGTCTATGACTCTGATCGTCTAGGGTGACCTAAGGGTAAGGGTTATTGTGTGGCGCCAATCGCCCACTCTAACTATAACCGAGAAGAGGTGAGAAATATCTTCACTAGAAAGGTGTTGATAAGTTCTCCACAATGTGTGATCAATTCATAAAGATAGGATAATTATTCGATGATCAAAGGATGACTAGAAATGTAAATCATTTGCGCCCAAGACTCATTATAATCTTAGCTATATCTTTCGTGCTAGTGTGATTTTAGTTATATCGTTTTCTCTAGATGTTGGTTAATTTAGCTATTTAAATTAGTCGTAGTGTTTTCCAAAACTCAACCCCCCCCCAACTTGGTTACCACACACTTAGAGTGACTTCTTTGTGTGCTTTTTAATTACGCTCAACATTCGATAAAACCCACTTTTCCTCGTGGATGACCCCGACTTGCTACTATCTACTTTTTAGTAGTTAGCCGCAATTAGGGCTATAAATACTATCTTTGAGAGGCACGGCGACGGCCTCCTAAATTTTGCCCACTACAATTCATCTAAAGGTGAAACGAGAATTCTTCAGTATATTAAAGGTACTACAAGCTTTGGATTGCACTACACTACATCCAATGATTACAAGCTTGTTGGATAAAGTGATAGTGATTGGAGTGGAGATAAGAATTACCGCAAAAGTACATCAGGTTTCATTTTCTACATGGGGGATACAATTTTCACATGGATGTCCAAGAAGCAACCGATTGTCACTTTTTCCTCATGTGAAGTGGAGTATGTAGTAGCTAACTGTTGTGTGTGCCACGCAGTTTGGTTGTGAAACCTTTTGAAAGAGTTGAAGTTGGCGCAAGAGGAGCCGACAAAAATCTTCGTGGACAACATATCAGCAATAAACTTGAGCAAGAATCCAGTTTACCATGATCGAAGTAAACACATTGACATGCGGTATCACTACATCAGAGAGTGCATTGACAGAAGAGATGTACAAGTGGAACATGCGAAGACGTGTGATTAATTGGCGGATATCTTCACCAAACCTCTCAAGCACAATGATTTCATCAGGATGAGGAGTTTACTTGGAATGGAAAATCAAGTTTAAGGAGGGATGTTGAAGATTAAATTTGATTTTGGCTTTAGCCCAAATGACACTTTTAGCATTTCATAGTCTAGTAGGAGTCCAAAAGAGTCTTAGAAGAAGGGAAAGCTCTAGAGTTAGTTCTAGAACATCTCTAGAATGTGTAGATATTTATGGAGTTGTAGAGAGTATTCTAGAGAGCTAATTGTAGCCATTAGATTAGAGTTGGGATGACAATATCACAGTCATTGGTTTGGAGATGCCACTAGTATAAATAAAGGTGATGTAGTAGAGTTTCAATCAACCCAAATATAATAGAAAGTTTCTCCTTATACAAATAGTCTCTTCCTCTTAAGTTCTTCATTCTCTCCCAAATTTTCTAACCCCTTTTTTGTCCATTTAAAGTTTCCTCCCAACAAAGTGATATCAAGGCTATTCCCTCCCAACAATCTCTATGTCACACATATATAGAAAACTTCACTGATCACTAGACCTAAAATGAATAAAACAGTTCGTGGGAAGAAGAAACATCACGGCTCATTACAAGACTATTCGGGCTTCCGAGAAAATGAAGCCGGGGTAATCAGAAAAGAAAAGGACATTTAACAAAAACAGATTATAAGAGTTCAAGAAAGTTTACAGCAATTTTAGTAATGAATTGGTCACATAGAATTAGTAATAGAAGTAGTAATGCTCATTCAATTTCTGCACCGATCATGAAGTTAAGCGTTGACTCGGCTGCAAACCAGGCGAATTTCACCATCATCGGCAATTCGATAGTCTTGAATACTCCCGAATTTCAACATAGACGCGGCAAATTGGTGGCTAAACACATGCTCCTGGGACGCCAACGCACTGAGGAGAGGAGCGGTTCTTGAGTCGGAATGGAGAATTTGGTCGGTTTTCAGAAGTCCCATTTTGTTCTGAATATTCTTGAAGTATTGAGCATCGAATTTGTTTGGAGTATCGGCATCGAGGTTTACATATTCTGATGCCCATCTGCATTTTCTCCTCAGGTAATTCAGATAGCTGGGGTTTATACTTGGATCTGGCTTCCCGGTTCCCTTGAAGTTGTACAGTCTATCCTGTAGGGATCCACATGAGCTTCTCCCAATTGTGTGAGCTCCTGAAAATCCAATCACATTTCCATTTCAAATCCAGAAAACTAAAGCTGTAGACACCTGTTTTTAACCTAACCCTCCTTACTAATCCATTAAGTTTTGCACTAGAATTCATGAAAGTATGAAATGTATATGTAGAGGAAATTGAGTGAAAAGACTAAAAAGTAAAATTACCTGAGAGTGTAACCATATCTAGTATGTTGAGTCCCTTAGATTGGTAAAATTCGACCAAATCGGTGACACTTTCGTGTCCCATGGGAACCTTGTCAGCTTCCTCAGCAAGCGAAACTCGACCGTCTTTCCTACCGTAGGGCACCTGCCAGTATGGTCCTCCCGCTCTTACAGTAGCATCTCTCGCCGCAGCAGCAAGAATGTCTGCACAGGACACTGTCTTAGGGCACTTTTTCTCAATCGCAGCCTTAATATCATCAATCACTTCAAATCCTCTCAGTGTCTTGCTCGCGTTAGCCCTTCTTTCACTTCCTTTGTGGTCCAACAGAATCGAACCATCACATCCCTGCACATTCATTTGTAATCACATCATCATTACAATAACATCACATACCTCCAAAATGTCAAGAAACAGCGATCAAAAAGGAAATTTGATATAGGACTTACCCTGCAAGCACAATCATGGAAATGCAACCTGATGAGAGCTGGACCGAGGGTGCTGTCCTTATGCACCCACTGCTCGACTTTCTTGTGTATGATTTCTTCAGCCTCTGGGCAGCTCCCATGGTACCGGAACAAAGACAAGTCGTCATCATCGTCGGGGGGTAAATAACTCTTGTACGCTGATGCTACAACAATGTACGAGAAAAGCAACAAACCAAAACACAACCTCATCATCGTCAATGCTCAGTTTCCCGAAACTAGCTAGCTAGCCTGTATGCACTGTTGTTTATCTTTGTTAATGTTGAGGGTCTTGTGATCGATGTTGTTGAGGATATGTGATGTTCGTTACCTCTAGGAATGAATATATAGCGTTCAGCTGCGCATAGTCGGTGGTTGGTACAAGGTCGTGACTTGCATTACTCAAAGCAACGTGAGACGCATACCCTTCAAAAAAAATGGCGTGCTGGATGTGCCCGCACGTACCTACGTACGCAGCTAAGCTTCATTCGATCGGATTTTATATTCTTTTAATATATATTCCCCACTCCTCAGTTTTATATTTTTTAAAAAAAATCTCCCGCTCTCGTCTTTGATTATGTTATTATCATTTCCATTATTACACTAACTAAGCAAATTACTCTCTCCGTTATTCTGTGCTCCTTTGTCCGATTTCAGACGGCACATGTTGACTTTTAATAGTGTATTTAAAAAATATTTGATCCTTTATGTATTACATTATTGAAAATTAGAATTTGTGAGAATTTAATACTTCCCCTCTTCTAGTTTAAACTGTAATTTTACTATTTTACAAGTTAATATTATCAAACTTTGACCACGTATTAATAAAATTTAAACTATAATATTATCATATGTGATATTGTTGGATTTGTCGTAATAAGTGGTTTCTAAATATTAACTTTTTATGTGTTGTTATTATACACAGCTAAACATATTAACAGTCAAATATGTTTCATTAAGATCGTGAAAAAAAGATTATATGCAGCTTAAACTGGAACAGGAGGAGTATTTTAAAAATATATATTATAAGGAATCTAACGAGTTATTACTCAATAGTACACTAGTGTGGGAAAGGAGGATTAAAAGTGGTTCTATCGGATCAGAGAATGTACTTTCAAAGTGATCTGGCCGTGCCTTTAATTAGCCACGATCAAAGGTGGTTCCGAGACCCATCTTTAAAATGTGCAATCAAAGGTGATTATGAACCGTCTTTAATGGGTCCCGAACTCAAAACTCAGGTAGGCATGCTCGGGCCTTCGGGGGTTTTGGAATCGGAACATTAGAGCGTTGGCTCAGACCTTCATCACATTCCAAACTCGGAATAGGGTTACGAACATAAAAATTGCACAGGCTTGGTTGGGGATTCAAAGTTTGTTTCGAGTTCGGAACAACTTATTTTGATTTTATAATCAGAACAAGTGTTCCAAGTATGTAACCGCCTTTGGCTGGTTCCTGCCTCGGGTTTATATTCCAGCCCATCTCGGTTTAAATACGCTTGATAAATAATTTAAATCACCTAGTCTTCCAAACCCATAAATTATTTTGGCCCTTTTGGTTCTAAACTTGAAACAATAATTCGGTCCAAAGAATAAATTTGAATGTGAAAAGGGCAACCACTTCCGAACTCGGGGGGCTCAATCGGGCCCTGTTGTAAAACATCTATTTCATTCATAATTCGGGCTTTAAATAGCATCTATTCACAAATCCATAATGTAACAGAATACATGACATTATCGTACTAACTGACAAAAATGATAGACAACGATAAGTAAGCAATAATCTATAGAGGGGAATAGAAATCACTAGAAAACTATTCCGTGCAATTCATATCATCAATATTTACATAGTGTGGGTTACTCTACCACGTTATGATTCCATATGGTCGCTAAGCGGGTGTGAATTAGATGCCTAGCCAAGAAATTTCTTGCAGTATTGATATTGTCTTGTGAATAGGGCTTGAACTTTTAAAATAATCTGTCAATAGGAAAATACAAAAAAAATATTATTGGATGATTAAGACATAAATTAAGTTAGACTAATTGGCCACCAAAAACAAGTTTATACTTACTTTGTCAATTTCTAGGTAATTGTTGAACACATTCGCTGAGTGTAACATGATGTAATATCCATATTCCCACATTTTTGCTTGTTTCTTGTACTGAATTTTATCACCTGAAATAACAAAAATCCTACCAGTAGATAAATATAGTATAAATAATAACACGTGTTGAAACTCAACCTTGATTTCGACTACGTCTAAACTCGTGTCACTTTTTTCGTTACATTCATTGATAGCCGATAATAAAATCTTGGTAAACGCTTCAGATTGTTGAAAGTTTGAGGGATCCATCCTATACGCCCGCTTCTTTGCAGGCACAACAAATATAAATAAACAATGGTCCAGTTACACGAAGGACAAACTAGTGGAGAATGAGTGATTAAATGCCCCAAATCAAAGGCGATCCTTGAGGAACCGCCTTTGATTGTGATCCAAAAGGGGTTCCATACTTAGAACTCCCTCCCAAGTCACCCCTTTCAATTTAAAGGCGGTTTTAATCAACTAAAAATGGTTATGCCTTTAATAAAAAAATATTTAAGGCGGTTCTATAATAGAACCGCCTTTAATTGACTTTCTTTGATTTGGCCTTTTGAGTTACTATTTAAATAAACTCCAAAGCCTTAGTTTTATTCTCTCCTTACCTCTTTTTTTCACAACACCTAGCACCTCCCCCCTCATTGGTGTTTTTATTGAAATCCTCTCTCTCCCTCTCCATCTCCCTCATTAAAACCCTCTCCCTCCCTCTCCTTCATTAGAACTCTGGTAGCCTCTCTACCCTGTAAACCCATTTGTTTTCCTCCCATGTAAACCCATTCGCCTCCCTCCTCTAGAAACTCAATCTCCACCTCACTCCCACTGGATTAGCCAACTGTCATCGTTGGAGATCGATTGTCACCCGCTAGAGACGTTTGCATTAAGAGATCGATATCCCCGCTCGCCTTGGTTGCTCATCGACGCTCGCTGCTCACCCCGTTGCCATAATTTAATATTGTTGTCGTTCACCACTTCACTGCAGGTAAATCCAAACACCGTTCACTAGTGCAGATCAATCCGACCGTCGCCGTTATCCACTCCAAAGAAGATGCCTCCGCCTCCGATCGATTACACTGGTCCATTTTATGTTTATAATACTGTAGCTTTAGAATAATAAACAGAATATTGATTATGTCAAAACTTGTTTCTGACCCCCAACAAAAGGCGGTTTTCGGAATCGCCTTTGATCAAAATCAATCAAAGACACAACCAAAGAAGTCACATAAAAAAATCCTTCTTTGGTCTGAAATAACCACCTTTATTAGGCATTTCTCCTCTAGTGACATTTATGCTAACATATTGCTAAAATGATATTAACAAATGAACTGAACATCATAACCATCACCTCTTAGTGTACGGCGCAACAAATAATTTCTTGTCTTTCCACCTGAGACTCTAGCGTATGTAGTCGATCATGTCTTGGAACGAAAATCAAATTTCTTGAGTTATCACTGGCCACAAGTAACCTATCAAACCCTTCTTCTTTTGATTAGCAAAATAATACATGTACCTCTAAATACTATTGAGAACATTAGTGGATAGCACGTGGGAAACAATATATTTCAAATTTAAATGCATATAATACTCACAATAGGCAAATGGACATTGCTATTTGGTTAACTTGCTTACATCTCCACAGATCTTCAAAATCACTCCACAGTGCAATGACTTTCAGCTTTTGACAATATAAGCCTTTGTTTCCAAATATGTGTAGGTTGAGTTGCATTTATGAAGTGTGATGAATCCTTAATGACCTTTTCTCTTGCAACTGGAGTTCTAACCTTATTCGTTGTTGTTTCCACAAGTTTGGATGTCGTAGGCCGGTTGACTTTCAAATGTCGATCCTTTATAAGATTGGTGTATATTGGACGATTAGGCCACTGAAGAAACTTTCCTCGGGAGGATCCTACACGCTTGTAGTAGCCTTCCACAATTAGCAAAAGGGAGTTGAGGAACACCAAATTCTCTAACCAAACTCTACATATTCCATCGGCAATTAGTACGAAATGATGATGACGCATTGACTCATGCAAAATTCCATCATCTATATAGAGTGGTTTACCCTTCCCGTCTTGATCAATTTATAGCTCAAAAAAATTCAATTTATAGTCGTGAAAAAAAATATTTAACACAACATGAATTGAAGAATAACAAATGAAATACAATGAAATCGGCATCTTTTTATGTTAGCTAGGATGGATTTATCGATATTGTTGTCTTCATTTGGTGCGTTTGAACAATTGGCACGTTGGTGACCTCAATATCTCTGATAGAATGTTGTGATCCTCGGGCAAAGGGATAGCCTGGACAAGCACGACCACTATCTTTTAGAGCCCTAATCTCCTCACGTTGTAATAAAATAATTCTTTCATTTTCCTTACAAACAACATGCAACCTGTCTATCTCACTTCTTAATCCATTGTCGAATGACGCCTTAGCGATTCTATCGATCCCATCCACCTTTCAAATTCTTCACTTTATTGGCACACTCAACAACAATTTGAGTGGCACTGGTTAATGTCTCACAAACCTATACATTTACACTGAAGTTAATAACGCAGGATTCAAATCCCAAAACAGTTTTTTTAGGAAACCAACATACCTCCCTTACAAAACCATCATCAATAGTTAAACCATGGGAAGTCTTGACAGTTGAAACAGTTACGCAAACCTGCATTTTCATCAACTTCAGAAGACCCTTTTTACATTTCTCTTCTACATCTACTTACACTTAGTACCTTCATGATTTTCTGTCAAACAGTTAAGCTATGGTGTGTTTGACATTTTTGATTTGGATAATTGAATTATTTTGTTAAACTTGTATTGAATATGTTTAATGTATTTCTTGCACGCACTAGTTAATATACAAAGCGCATTTCTTGCAAGCCCGGGATAGGCCATAGTTAAACTTAGATAGTGTGCAATGTTATAAAGTGAAAATATGAACTTGAAACCAAAAGACCTGGGGGAGTTCCAAACTCGGAAGTCCTTCCTAGCTATTAGCAAACGATTGAAATGTACATTCATCTATCCCCCCCCACTAGCCACACTACCTTCGCTTCCTTTTCTTCAACACTTTTCCCCCTCAGTATTTTACGACTGAACCTACCTTGAATGCCCACCCAAATTCTTTCATTGTGGTTGTTGTGACCGCTGAAGCTATTCAAACTTTGATCATCCTCCGTAAGAAAAATATCATCCGCCAATCCACTAATTGGAACCAAAACCGAAGATTTCTTCCATTTTATATTCTTCTACAAAAGCTAATTTTCCTTCCACCACACATCTCCCACCAGAGATTGACTAGATCTATGACATAGAAAAATTGATGAGCTTATCATGCCAATATGAAAAGAGCTTCACGCCCAACCTACCCCACTTTTGTCTATGAGTGTGAATCCCAAATCCTCGGTTCACTGACCATTGTTAATATCCACCCATTGATATTTAAAAACTGGCAAATGCATAGTCACGAGGTTAAGCCCCAAAATTATCGAAGTAACATTATTGGGCATACATTGGATTGTTGTCCCTTCTGCTTCAAATATGTAAGGCTTTGGACACGAGAGATACTTGTTTTGAGAAACACCATTATTATCAAGTGATTTTTGCGAAGAAAGTAAAACTGTTGATTTCATAGCCTCCATAATAAAGTACAATTATCAACGATCTAAACACCAACCATTTCAATTTCTCTAAATGATCACTGATATCCACACGATCTCAGAACCATGAGGTAAAGGTGCTAGTGTGTAATTGTAGTACCCGAGCATAATTGAAATTGGGGTGGGCTACTCTTATAGAATGCATGTGAATCTAGATATATGGGACAGCGTCTTCATGTTTGCAAAGAAAATAAATATGCGCCACAAATAGATTACTAGTTTGGGCGGGTTAGGTAACGTTGTGGTTGAAAGAATAATCAACACAACACATTCATCACGCATAGTGGCTTTGAAAGGGGCTCATAGTAAGACCAAAAAGGTCTAGATTTGACTAGTTGTTTTACTTGCTTGGATGGTTGCAGAATGAAATGCCAATTGTTAAAACACAATTTTTTTTAGAGTTAAGGGATCCAGTGTTTTTTATCTTGCGATTGTATATTCAAGTGTATCCCAAAATATATGACACACATCTATCGACACAACATCGCAATGCATTTAATCATTGTAAGTATCACCTATTGACAAATACACCAATGCACGATGAGTGATAAACACTTATGTTTCCTGCTGCAACCAAGACAATTTATGGCGACGTATGCGTTTCTACGATAAGGCTGAGTTTGTTGACAACATCCTCTACAATCATGTTTTAACAACTCCCGGAATTAATGATGAACTTACAAACTTTTCCTTCAATCACATAGCGTGAATAAAAAAGGTTATGTCAGTGAGCGTCTGTCTCGTACTTGTGGAGCCAAACACGCGTGGTGAACCATTAAGGAAAGACTCGTATCTATGGTGTGATTCTCTGTAAGGACCTCTGTATCATCATCATAAATAACCTCAAATTGTTTCCCGACATGTCAAGAAGAAGATCCTTGCAGTTGTGTGTGGGAAAGTTAGATTAGTGATGCCCGATTTCTCTGCAAATGAAGCACCGAAGAGAACTTGGTCGAGATGCGTTATTTTCATTAAAAGAGACAATAGTCGTATCAAGTTTGGTAGCCATTGATTCTCCTATTGCTGATGAGTAAATTTCAGTGTGGTGCATAGCTAAAGGTCGTGATAAACTCTAAGGGGTAAACTTACTGTTGGTTTGAGCTTCAACGGTGAGAGCTTGCTGATGTGCTTCAGAGATCGAGAGAAAATGCAAAATTTTGAGAGTATGTTGAATCTCTTGATGAAGACCACCTAAAAATGAGCCATTATTTGTTGATCCGAATTGGGAAGAACAACCACGAGTAAGAATATATAAAATGAGCTAGAGTATTCCTCAATAGAACGGGATCCTTTCTTTAGGTTTTGCAACTTAGGTTTTCCCAAATGAGTGTGTCTTAACTTAAGTTGGGTCCACCAAGCTACCACTCAGGAACACAACTATACAAAGGGACATGTTTGAATTCAAGTACCTCTTCGACCGTGACGATTCACTCAAGTAGTTCTTCCTTTATTAAACCACCATGGAACTCAGGGAGTTCAAATTTGAATCGTGGTTCCCATCTTCAATTATCATTATGTTTTGCATGCACCCTGATTCTAGAACTCACCCGCAAAAAGATTTTCATTATCGATGCAATCTTTGGGTTCTTCATTATTATTTTCCAGATGGGTAGATGGAAAAAATTGAGATGAAGAGCTTGCACCGCTATATGAGTTGTTGCATCTGCTCTTGCATACGTGTAAGGTTTTCTGAGTGACCTCAGCTTCTGTGGGTTGTGAATCATGCCGAGGACGTTGCATCATTGAGGACTGTTTAGTTCTGATACCAACCATGAACATACATATGATTCAGCTCAACAATGAAACTAATGAAACTTCTCAGGAGATTATTCTTGATTGTTGAATTTAATAAAATCAAACAAGGAAAAGAGAGAAATGAATCTCCTTTTTCTTATTAACTTTCAAACTACCTTTACAAGGAGGAAAATAAATACATATATAACCAATATTGCAGCCCAAAACCAAATAGGAATAGGAATTTCCTAACCAATTCCAAACACAACTAGGAAATTACTTACCCTAACTTAAATTTAAATACACCTAGGA
>JAULKK010000006.1:10885310-10903976 GCA_032355705.1 Rubia peregrina
TAAATCTGCAGAAGAAGTGTTTCGAGTTTCCTTTCGAGCAGTTTGAGAGAAAACATAGACCGATTGATGATGTCCCGTGCTGATGAACAATCACCAAGGCGATCAGTCAGCAGGGTAACACAAGAAGAAAGAAGAGATCAAGTGGAAGAAGCACAAAGTTCGGAAGTGCAAGAAGAACAAGAAAATTTTGCACAAGTCCATCAAGAAGAAGATAAGAGTCAAAGCAAGGGCTGCGAATATGAAAATTACGAAGAAGATGAGATCCACAGTAATCAAGAGTTCATGGAATCTCATCATGCTGTGCAAGAAACATCTTGGGGGAACAGTCAAGACCATTATTATGCTGCATCTTCACTTCCATCTCCCCGAGAATCTCACACCTTCGATTTCTCCTCCCCGGATACTCAGCCAAGCTCTACTTTCACAGATCATCCTTCAATAGTAAGTTTCTTTTATTCTCAGACGCTGCTAACTAATGGGTATTTCTAATGAGCCCATCTAACAAGCTATGCATTTTACAGGAAATGCAATTCATGTATGAGATGAGAGGCAATATGGAACAACTTCATCAAGAGATTACCAAACTAAGAAGATCAGTAAAGAGCTGCATCAGCATGCAGACGAAGCTGCAAAAATTCATCGGTCAGGAGGCTAAAAGTTCTTGTCACTCGGGTACGTTACAGAATTTGGATTCCAACTAATACGAGGCTCTATTTAATCCGAAATATAGAAGGGAATTTGTCATGTATGCCTAAAGGATCTCTTCCATCCTGCTCCAGGCAGAAAGAAAAGAAAAGATTCATCTGCCAGCAAGAAATCTAGCAGAAGGAGATGTTGCATTTGCTACGAAATGCAAATAGATTCTCTACTATACAGGTACTTGCAGTTAGATTTGAAGTTGATACGTACTTCCTAGACATGTGTTTGTTCATCCTTGAAGATATAATCTCTTTCGATGTCCTTCAGATTTGGGCACATGTGCACGTGCTTCAAGTGCGCCAAGGACCTGCAATGGAGTAGCGGAAAATGTCCTATTTGTGAAGCTCAGATCATTGACGTCGTCCGTGCTTGTGCGTATTCATAATGTGCAGACGAAAGAAAGAGTTGCTTCAAGCTCAAAGGTTTTGTGTAAAACCTGGAGGTTTTATCCAAGGATGAGAAAAAGGATGACTTTTTGCTCCATATATTCATTCTCCTTTGCCTCATCTTAGCTCGTTTCTTTACATGGTTTATGTTTCTAAATTAATTTAGCACTCACACTTGGATAACTGGTCATTAGATCCTTCTTCACAAGCACATCAAAGCAAACATATTCTGGTAGATTTTGATGTTATTTTTTTTATCACTTTGTACATTTAGGCCAAGAATATAGGCAACAGGTTCACACAAATTACTGCTTGTATTCTTTTTATTTGGTACTGAGCAATCGCTCCCAAGTTTAATAAGCTCAAATGCATATTTGCATTGTCACTCATGATTTGATAGGATATCCTTTGAAGATTTCAGTTCGCTTTCATAAATAACAAAGCAACAAAAATGGGCACAGGCTTTGCTTCGCGCCGGGCCGGACGCAAAACAATTACCTGAATAAGAAGGCAAGTCAGACTGAGAAACACATGGAATGAAAGGGGAAAAACTACTGA
Organism: Rubia peregrina; assembly: GCA_032355705.1. Lineage (NCBI taxonomy): Eukaryota > Viridiplantae > Streptophyta > Magnoliopsida > Gentianales > Rubiaceae > Rubia > Rubia peregrina. The sequence goes on from JAULKK010000006.1 coordinate 10,886,954, forward strand.
TTGTAAACGCCAGTTATTGCTTAGAAGAAACACAATTCCCTGGCCTTCAATATTTATTTGTGCACAAGCAAGGTTACCCTTTCAGCCAAAGTGATGTCTCTCTGCATTTTTTTTTTAAACTTTTCTATCGCTTCTACAGAACTCATAAGCATATCATATTGACCCAACCAAATGATCTCTACATTCCAACCCCTTTTCTGACCTGGTCCCTCTTGTTTGTTTTCACTACAATCTTGTTCTTGATAAGTGATCCGGCCAGCATCCGACCACGTGTTCCAACTTCCTGAATTCTGAAATCAGTCACCATCTTCCTCGACTAAGAGGCAACATAATGGGACACAAAGTTTCCTATTCCGCGAAGAAGTATTATCTAGTTGCCCTGAATAAGAAGACAAAAAGTGCACTTCATGATCATGAACAGTAATATTGAGAAAGTCCACAAGTACTTAAGACTCGCAAACAATCATGAATCAATGAGTGAAAGGGATGCTACATGATTGAAAATGACCCATTTGTACCGTCATTGCTCAACCTAACAACTTGCGCTCTCCGGTTGAACTTATTTGAATTTAGTTTATTGGTGCTGAATTGAGTTTATTGGTAGTTTATTTTTTTTAAAATGAAAAGAATAATTCCTAAAATGATGTTGTATTCGCGACATATTCTATTTTTAGACTTACTACTCAATCGGTAAATGTCGAGAAGTCAAACAAATAAATATTTATTACTTTTTCCTTTCAATACTGAGTTTATTGGTGATGAATTTAGTTTATTTGTGCTGAATTTAGTTTATTGGTGCTGACATGTACTGAAATTAAACCCAACTAGACAGGTCCTTAGACCTTGTACAATGGAAGAAACTTTTCTTGTGGTTTTTTTTTTCATTAATAAAAATATAATTCAAAAGCTCTCTTTTTCACCTCACCAAAAATAACCACTAGAAAATCACTCCATTTTTACATCCACAGTGATGGAAACCAATAAAAAAACCACTACATTGACCCAACTTGTTTTTCACTATCCTACTCATTAATTTTGATTTTATTATTTAATTTAAAATAAATTTACCAACCCAAAAGGAATGGAAATATTAAATTTAATAATACATTTGTATTTTTAAAATATACTTTCTTTTTTATTTAAAAAACTGCCATTTTTTGATTTCATAATAATTTTTCTTTTTATTTAATAAATGTTTAAAAATGGAAAAAATACAAATAAAAAATTAAAAAGAGAACTTAATTTTTTTTAAAAGAGGCAATTTGTATTTTAAAAAATTGGTTGGTACGTACACGTGGCACCACATGATTCGACCACTTGTCCCATGCATTCTAAAATAAAAAATAGGATGGGAGCAGTTTGGGACACTTGACCCAATCATAGCATGCCAAGTGTCCCAAGCCCGCACTGACAGCGAACACGCACGCGGGAGATAGAGGGTGTATGGGGCGATTGCTCTTTGCTTCACCCGCATAGTAGTTTCTTTGTTTAGAAACCACAAAGAAACCACAATTGTGGGCCATTTACAATTTCTTTTATATTTTCTTTGTGATTTATTTCCAATAAGAAACCACAAAGAAATCCCCTTTGCACCTGGTCTTTGCTCAAAATTATTTGAACACAAGCAATGTAAGGTCCCTTTCAATTTTCGTTTGTAAATTATTTATTTGTCCATATCTATCTTTGTTTAGTATTCCTTCTGCACATTCAAATCTGTACATAATTATTTTTTCAGTTAAAATTGTCAAACTTTTACCACATATTTGAATAAATATATGAACAATAATATTATGGTATGAGATATTGTTAGATTCTCGTAACATGTTGTTTCTAAATATCAGCTTTTTATGTTATGTTATTATACACATTTGCATATATTTATAGTCACACATGTTTATTGGAGACCATAAAAAAGATTCTGTGCAAATTTTTATGAGACATGGAAGTAATAACAATATTTGATTGAGACATGTTTAATACTCCTCTATTTTTTATTATAGTATATGTACATTTGGACATATTTATGAGAATGAAATACGTAGATGAAATAACATTGAGTAAAGATAAAGTAAAATGGGAAATGAAATTAATTAATTTTTACTATAAAAGGAAAGTGTACCACATGAATACATATTTTTAAGTGAGGATTCGCCAAACCAATTAAGAGACACTTAGAGCATCTCCAATGAACAAGGGGTCTTCCCTATTTATCGGGTACACATGGTAATTTTTTATTGAGACTTCCATTCACCTTAATATGGCGCAATATTAAACGTTTTGATTAAGGGTTTCTTTTAGAATCCTTCTCCAGTCCAACCTTCCGAAAAATAACTATTGTCTGACGTGTACATACTCAAAATCACCAAAAATAAACTCTTTGTTTGCAAATATAAACAACCTTATAAATTGAGTCTGGTTTAGTGGTAATCCACAATCCCTTTAACAGAGAGGTCCAAGATTCAAACCACACCCTATCAATATTGTGAATATTAGAGCAATATCTTGATAGAAATTATCCAACGTTATGGGATCGTGTTGATGGTTCCCGTTGTGGTTTCCCAACCCCCCAGGAGGTCGATGAAGGTGAGATCATGGTGGTTTATGCTTCGGTGCACTAGTGGAGAGTCTTTGATTAAAGGTATCAATCAAAGGCAGTTCCATTATTTTTATGAGAAATCGCCTTCCCGAGCATGTTCCAAAATCGGAACCCATCTGGACTGGGTATATAAAGTTAAAGAAGGCAATTTTATAAGTTTACAAGGCACTTATCCAGGAACTGTGTTTGATTTTATAGAAAACAAAAATGGTTTTAGATTTAACTACCTTTAATTGGGCCCAATTAAATGTGGTTGTGTCAAACCGCCTTTGATTTTAGTGGTTCTGAGTTCAGAAATATGGCCAGAGAGATGTTATGATATCGTAACAAACATTTCGTAGCTTTGACGAAGACCTAAGTTTATTTTTGGTTTCGAAAGGTATATCGGATCCATCTCCCAACTTTGTAATTATATCATCTTCTTTGGTAGGGTTTTTATGAGGTTCCGAATTTGGAACATCGTTTGGAGGACATTAATGAAGTCGTTTTAGGTCATTGTGGTTTAAAAACCTAATTTGAGTGATAGAAATTTTACTTTGAGCTTCTTGAAGAACTAATGTAGAATCCTTAGGGCATTGGAAAAGGTATGCAAGTTTCCTCAATTCTATTACATGAATAAAAGAAAAATGAATTTGGTTTGAACTCATGTTTTGAGAGTTAGTCTTTTGTTCATTGTGATGGTTATGATGCTTTAGTTGCATTGATGAAGATTAAATTCAGTGTTTTGCGTTGTATCATGGTCACGTGGTTGAAAAATTCATTTTATTAAAGGTTATTAGATATGGATCAAATTGAATTGATTTCTAGAGATTTGAGAAAATCATTCCCTTTGGTAGAATCCTTTGTATTTTTAGGGTAGGAAGAAGTTGTGTGAATATCTCATCATGCGAGAGTTTGAAACTAGTTACACCTCTTGGGCGTGACATGAGTAGGTTGAACTACTAGGGTTGAAGATGTAACTCATAAAGAATATGAGGAATTTGATGTAAATGATGGATTCAAGGAGATGGTGGAGGATGTTGCTAGAGAATTCCATGGTAAACCCAAAGGCCGAGAAGTTTTGCACGATTACAAGAAGAAGACGTTGTACAATGGTTTGAAACATTTAGTTTTGAGTGCCACTTTGCGAATGATGAATTTGAATGAGAAATACGGATTGATTGATAAAGGGATGGCAGAGAGACTTCACTTATTTAGGGAATTGCTTCTAGAAAGTAATAATTTGCCTAACTGATTGTATGCCACAAAAAAGAATTCATTGTCCTATGCTATGGAATTGAAGAAAATACGAGCTTGTCCGAACAATTGTATGATGTACAGAAACCCAGAGGATGAGGACCGAGACAGATGTTAGGTCTATGGTGAGTCTCAGTATTAGTTAAAGCGGGGTTGAAATGAGGTTGGGGTGGAAGTTGATTTAAAGTCAATGAAAAGGACCACAATTATAGTGCTATGGTATTTCTCTATCATTCCCAAGTTGAAGAAGTTGTTTTCTTTGAAAGAAGATGCAAAGTTGTTGCGATGGCATGAAGATTGAGATCGATCGACGGATGATGAGACAGTGAGCAGTGGAGGAAGCTGGGTGATATGTACCCTGAGTTTGGTGCGAAGCCTCGACATTTGAGACTAGTCCTTTCTACCGATGGAATGAATCCATTTGATAGTATGAGTAGCACACACAACTCATAGCCCATTATATTGGTAATCTACAACCTCCCTTCGTGGTTGACAATGAAGCAAAAGTATTTGTTATAATCTATGATGATTTCGGGACCTAAGCAACCCGATAATGATATAGATGTGTGGTGTACACGTAGCCCATGAGCTAGAGGCTACTGTCATTTAGGCCCAGCCCAATCTTCAACCGCGAATAAACAAAGATAGAGTATACAATGTTCAGCCCAGTGTTCACATCAGCCACAAACTGATAAAGGCAGAACCATGTCCAAGTGGACTCAGCAATGAACCGAGAAAGGCAGAATCATGACCGACACTTAGCCACAAACCAAAAGTGATGCAACCACGATGCAGCCCATGCTCTTAAACCTTAGTAATGTGGAGTCATGACTACAATCGACTATAAATTTAAGAAGAGCAACACTGGCTCAGGTAAGTAAGACTAAATTAAGACATACCAATATTTCGAAGGAGATTACTGACTTGATCGTTGGAGCTCTTTCCCCGGAATCACTTTCGGGAATCATTTTACAGGTTCAAAGTGACAAATGGTGAATATCAACTATTTGGCCTGATCGGGAATACCATATCATTGACGCCGTTTGTGGGGACAAGAAGATTTTTCTTTTTAAAGTTCTTCATTCCCTTCAGGGTAAATAATGGCATTCACCAGAAGTGAAAAAAGCTAGAATCACAATACACAAGAACGAACAACTGGGTGCAATAAGAGAATCAATCCAAGTCAAGATCATGCATACATTCCCAGTAAAGAACAGGAGCACAACAAAGAAGATACGGAGGATGATGAAAAAGAAGCGGAATCTCCTAGCACAAATCAAGAAAAGGAAATGAGAGCTTTCGCGGCTTTCTTAGAAGTCAATAGAGAGCACCTGTATAGTCAATTCTTAGCCACTATCCTAAATATAAATAAAAAAGAAATTCAAAGGCATGAAAGCCTTAATTATGATGAAGAGTTAAGGGATATAGTAGCAAAGGATGATGTAGACAAGTCACCATTGTCACCGTATCTTCGCGATTTCAAGATGGCAAAGGATTTCAAGCTACATTTGCATGTTAAAATATATAATGGGACAACAGACCCAAAGGAATTCCTACATTCCTATCGCAATAGCATGTGATTTCGTGACGCAGAAGTTGAATTAGTTTGCAAGACTTTCCCTATCCTATTATTTGGGACATCGATTACATGGTACGGAGACTTACCAAATGGAAGCATTAGGTCTTGGACACAGTTGTCAGACTTGTTTTTAGGGAGCTTCTATCAGAAGGAAAAATTCACCAAAGCAATAGCAGACCTAAACAACATAGCCCAGCGAAGTGACAAAAGTCTTACAGACTACCACAATAGGTTCTTCACTGAAAGTTTGCAAATTTTGGATTTGTCATTCCAATCCTCGTTAGGTGCATTCACAGGGGGGGCACACTATCATGAGGATTTTACAAGGAACTCACAAAAAACATGCATGAAAAACCAAGGGAATTGCAAAAAAAAAAATTGAGCAGTATGCGCTAGCGAGGAAGAAAACAACCGCAAGATAGAGTGTGAGCGAGGTGAGAAGAGAATAATGGAAGATCCACTGAGAATTTTTTTTCAAGAAAGGGAAAGGGAATATCCCTTTAAAAGGAAGGGAGTCGGGGGTGCAGATAACATCATTTCAAGAATTTTCTTTGACAAAGTCGCGAAAGGAATCTGGTAAGCAAACAGGAAATTATTTCGTGAACCTGCACCAATGATTGCACCACCACACAAGGGATCTATAGAATACTATTGCCCTTCCACAAGGATTATGGACATGACATCGAATATTGCAAAGACTTGAGAAGGAAAATAGAGAAGAATTTGAGGAACGGTTATCTGAGCTAATACAAAAAGGAAGATGGAGAAAGCTGGTACAACGAAGCCAAAAAGTAGGAAACTCCATGGCAAAAAACCAAGGCATAGCGAATACAGAGAGCAAAAATCAGAAGATGACAATAGCTGTGTATTACGAAGAATACCTGGCTAATGATTTCCCAGAAAAAGTAATTTTATCGATACATTAATTTCTGTCTAACAATGCTTGGAAATCCAATGCTAGATACTCTCCACCACAAGAGCATATAGATAAGAGATTTCGTTCAGACGAGACAATAACATTTAGCGAAGAGGATATAGTTCCCAACCCTTCATCTCATAATGACCGGATGGTCATTATTTCTAAGATTGGAAATGCCACAGTTCATAGAGTGTTTGTGGATGATGGGATCGCAGTCAAAATCCTATTCGTTGACTGCTTTTGTAAGTTGGGATTCAAAAGAACTGACCTGAAGAAGTTCACATCCTCTCTTGTAGGATATACGGGCCAAACGAAGATGCATTTAGGTAACATACAACTGCCAATTATCATAGGTGAGAATGACAAAAATTCCACCATCATGTGCGACTTTGGTGTCATTGATGCACAAAGTCCATTTAAAATTTTCATAGGTAGGCCTTAGATGATTACGACGAAGGTGATATGGTCCTCATATCACTTGGTGATGAAGTTTCCAACTCCAGCAGGAATCACAACGATAAGGGTAAATAAACAAACGACTAGACAGTGCATGGTCATTGCGATAAAAACAGGATGGAATGCAGAGCAAGCAAAAATGGTAAGCACTATCTTGGACAATGGCTTATTCAAGCAAACAAAACCTCATATAGATCTGGGAGAAGAAATTGAAGTTGTTATTTTGGATGACGAAGACACTTCCAAGAATGTTAAGATAGGAAAATATCTTCCAGATGAGGTGAAAGAAAAGGTGATAGAAATCTTGCGAAGTCACAGAGATACATTCACATGGACTGTATTATTCATGGGAGGAGTAAATCCAAACATTGCTACCCACTCGCTAAATATCAATAATTTGATCAAACCGGTTAAGTGAAAGCATAGAAGCTTCGCTAGTGATAGAAAAAGTAATTTACCCGAAGTGGTTTGCAGATCCGATGATGGTAAAAAAGGTGGATGCAGGATGGAAAATTTGTATAGCCTTCACCGATCTAAACAAGGCATGCCCAAAAGATTGCTATCCTCTACCTAAAATTGACCAGCTGGTGAAAGCGATACCAGGATACAAAGTTTTAGCATTTTTGGATTTGTACAAGAGATAACACCAAATATTGGTGCACCCAGACGATGCGGAGAAAATAGCTTTCATCACTAGCTTTGGAGTGTTTTTCTATGTGAAGATGCCATTTGAACTAGAAAATGTTGGAGCAACATATCAGCGAATAGTCGACACATCATTTCGTAACCAAATTGGACAAAATGCTAAAGCATATGTTGACGACATGGTGATTAAAAGTAGGAAGGTATGTTAGTTTACACAAGATTTGAAGGAAACCTTTAATACGTTGAGTGCAATTGGTATGAAACTCAAGCTTAAGAAATGCATAATTGGAGTTGATTACAGGAAACAAATTAGGATATAAAGTGTCCTCCAAAGAAATTGAACCCAATCCAGAGAAGATACAAGCAATAGTCAATCCTCCACAACCACAAACAATCAAAGAAGTACATATGTTTATGGGTTCGCTAGCAGCACTTAGCAAGTTCATCTCCAAAGCCGCGGAAAAATACTTCCCAATTTTCGACATTCTTAAAAAGGTAAAGAAGTTCACATGGAAGGAAAATAGTCAGAAAACATATGAGTCCTTGAAGGAATAACTCAAAGAGTTTCCAACACTGAAGCCACCAATACCATGAGAGACTTTATACTTGTATTTGGAAATTTCAACAAAAGCAGTGAGTTCGGTCTTCGTGTGCCAAGAAGGGAAAAGGAAAGTGTCAGTATACTAGATCATTAGGATACTACAAAGCATAAAAATATCTTACTTACCCATTGACTCTTGCATTAATCTACTCAGCAAGAAGACTGCGAAGTTATTTTCAAAGCCATTGCATAGTTGTGTATATAGACTACCCAATCAAGAGCATTCTGAGTAGTCCAGAATCATTTGGAAGAATAACTTAGCGGGTTATTGAATTTGGATAGTACGAGATTCAGTTTCAGCCGGGAATTGCAATAAAAGTGCAAGCCTTAGCAAATTTCATTACAGAAATGACAAGCGCAGAGGCGCAAGAGGTAGGTACTCAATAGAAGCTCGGAATAGACAAAGGGAAATCAAAGTGGGAAGACATCGCATGGAATTTGTTCGTGGATGGGGCATCCAGTGAAGAAGGCTGTGGTTTAGGATTACTATTGGTAAATCTAGACGAGGAAAATCACATATATTTGCTTCATTTCAATTTCACTCACCAACAATGAAGATGAATACGAAGCACTGATACATGGGTTGGACCTCACGATTAAGATGAAGGTCAAGAGCGTCAAGTACTTCAGTGACTCGCAGATAGTAGTACAACAAGTGTGTGAATATTATGAGGTGCGGTAGGAGCAGTTACTAAAATATTTAAGAAGAGTTCGTCAACTCAAAGGCCAACTAGAATACTTTGACATTCAACACGTACCAAGGAGTGAAAAATACTAAGGTGGATGCCTTGAGTAAATTGGCGACAACTGGTTTTGATTCCTTACTAGGATAAAACAATATGAAGTTAGAAGTCATACAATCAGAAGTACAACCATGAAAACTATATCAACAGTTTAAGCAGAGGAAACTAATTGGATGACACCATTAAAATATTAATTCCAGATGGGAAAATTTCTAGAAGACAAGGTACATGCCAAAAAGTTGAAACTACGATCTCACAATTATATTTATGAGGAAGGAGTCATATACAAAAAAGGCTTTCTATCACTATGGATAAAATGTGTTGGACTAACTCAAGTAGATGAAATCATGAAAGAAGTTCAAGGATGATTATGCGGGACACATCAAGGGTCCTCAACAAACACCAATAAGATAATTCAAGTAGGTTATTATTAGCCAACCATGTTCAATGATGTGCACAATTTTGTGCAAAAGTGCAGGAGCTTCTAAATTAATGCGTTGGTATTGCATAAGCCACAGGCCACTTTAACAGGAATATTCGATGCTTGGCCATTTGACAAATGGGGAATTGACTTGGTGGGACCTTTCCCCAAAGGAGTTGGTAATGCAAAGTTTCTAATTGTGGCAATCGATTACTTCACAAAGTGGATAGAAGCGAAGCCATTAAGTAGAGTCACTGTGGAGGTAACAAGAAAGTTTGTTTGGAAGAATATAGTTTGCCATTTTGGTGTGCCCCAAACCATCGTCACATATAATGGTACTCTATTCACAAGTGGGATCTTCACCGAATGATGCTCGAAGTTAAGGATTGTGCAGAAGTTCACGTCTGTAGCTCAACCTCAAGCTAATGACCAAGTGGAAGTAACTAATAGGACAATAGTCCAAGGAATCTAGAAAAGGTTGGAGGGAAAGCGAACTGGTTGGTTGGATGAGATACCCAACACACTGTGATCCTACAGAATGACAGTGAGACAACCTACTAGAGAAACACCATACAACTTGGTTTATGGTCATGAGGATGTCATACCAGTGGAAATTGGGAATTCAAGCCTTAGATTGGAAAAATACAATGAGGGAAATAGTCCCGAAATGATGAGATTGGATTTGGATGAACTCGAGGAGAAGAGATAACATGCAACGATCACAGAGGTAAAGTACAAAGAGAAGATGACCAAAGCATATAACGAGAAAGTAAAAAAGACAATTTCAAATTGGTGATCTTGTGCTGCGGAAGAATAAGGCAAGCCTAGCAGAAGAAAAAGGAAAACTAAGGCCAAAGTGGGAAGGCCCTTACAAAGTAGCGAAAGAAAACCTATCCAACTGCTACAATTTAGAAGGATTATATGGCAGGAGTGTCCCCAACACTTGGCATGTGATCAATCTAAGGAAGTTCTATGTTTAGATCCCTCGTGTAAGTTAGGGAAAATTTAGTTGTATAGAATACATGATATGATCATTGGCGGAGTTCGCATCTTTGTTTAGTTTCGAAGGAGATATCATTGCAATCGTACATTATAAATATTAGATACTGTCTTTTGGGGGGAAATTACTCTTATTATTCTTTACTTATGCAAAATCCATGGTAAAAAAAGAAGAAGCCATTTATGGCAGATCGCGAAGAAAATAAAAAATCATGTATTGTAGTCATAGATAATTAAATTTGAACAATCGCGACGCTGCAAGTTACAAATATTGTCAAAATGAAAATAATGAAGTTGGAAACATCGACAAAAGCAAGGAATAGACCAACTTCTTTGCGCAGTACAAACTTTCAATTTTGAAAGCTATAGATCTTGCAAAAAAGAAAATACGCCCACAAAAACAACCACAAAAGTAAGCGATAGATCTTGCAGCTTTGCGCAATACAAACTCTCAATTTTGCAAGCTATAGATCTTGAAAAAGGAAAATATGGCCATAAAATAGTGAAAAAAGTGATAGGTCTTGCAGCTTCGCACAATACAAACCTCAATTTTACAAGCCATAGATCTTGCAAAAAGAGCGAACGCACCTACAAGAACATAGACAAAAGCGAGCAATATATCTTGCACCTTTTCATAATAAAGGTTTACAACAGCAAACAAAGCAGATTCTAAATGATGAACAATATAACATAAGAGTAGTACTTGAAACATATTAGATGAACAAATTAAAGGAAAAACTATCTAAGTTTTGATGCGCATGATGACCCAGAAGATGGAGAACCACCACAACGGCGGGACTGCTCAGCCTCACGTTCCTTAGATATAATATGATCGTAACGCCATTTCATGTACAAGTAAGCAGGATTCCGTGTTAAACCTATTCGTTCCATGTGATCAAGATACTTCGTATAATATACCTTAAAATAAACTATAGGACCAAATTAAACGAGGTCAAGTTGTATACTCATCACGTCAACGGTTACTTGGTAACTCTTGTTCGCATCCGACAAGTTTCTTACTTCATCCTCTAGTTGACGAATATGTGATCAGAAAGACTCAGATAAGTTAACTCTCTGTCCACCAATATTCATGGTAAGATCCCCGTGACTAGTATAACCATGAGATGATTTTGAAAGGTCTTGGAGTTTGTCTTTGTATTCAACACAAACTTGTTCAAGCTGATGCATTCATGAGTCAAGACAATTACACTCAGCACAAAGGAGTTCATTCTGACCATTTAAGTGAGTATTCACAGTGAACTTTTCATCAAACTTACTCTGCCAACCTGTAGAAGAAGCAGAATGATGATCACACTCATCCCGTTTCTTCTTAAGCTTCTCTAATAATTGATCAATGCGAGAACATTGCTTATCTATGTTCAAGGTCTTTCGATGAGCCTCTTGTGCTTTGCTCGCAACAATTTTTTTTGCTTCTTTGCTAACTAATCATCTTAACTAAACTCAATTGCTGCTGCCGAATAAGGTTGTTTTGTTCGACGCATAATCATTTCAGCTCACGAATGTAGTCTTGTGATTCTTTAATAGTCTTCTTGCATCCAAGCTCCTGATCGTTGACCCTGAGTAACATATACTTGAGATGAATACTTAGTGATAATGCACATTCTTGTACCCGACAAGGAATTTTGAGTGAACGCAAGTACACACCAACTGACTCAAGATCAACTAAGCTACGAACAATATCCTTGTCCAAGGATTCAATACTGTAACCTTCAGGTACAAACTGACTACAAAGGCAAGTTGTAGGTGGAGACGAAGATGATGAAGAAGTAGAGATGTGTCATCCAAGAGATAATGGAATAGATTCCAAAGCAGGAAACCGATTAGTAGAAAGCAGCTCAAGATATTCCATGGATAGAGATTGAGTAGCTTTAACCAGCCTAATGGGGAAATAGGAATGTGAGGATACAAACCAAGGGTGACGATAAAAACAAACATTAGATCCCAAATAGTCAAGATGTTTAAAAAAAATGGTCGACCAAAATATCAAAACCCTGCATATAAATACATACGAGGAGAAATTACAAAATTAGAATGGAGATACCGAATTAATATCCAAAATAGTACAAACAGTGTAGACATACATCAGAGTATCATTACAAGTTAAAAGAAAAATGGTCTTAAAATTCATAAAGCTAAGATCAACTAACATTAGAAGGAGAAATAGTTGAATGCTGGACAATGAGAGCAGAATCCACCTTGTTCACATGCTGAGCGGAAACCTCCATGTTCACATTGGCCTTAGGGTTAGAAGGGGGCTTAGGATCACGAGAAGAAAATGGAATATCTTCAAAATAATCAACTTTACACTTTTGTAGCTCAGACACAGAGGACAAAGAAGAAAGACCAATGAGGTGTGGTAGCAGAACATAAAGATGACCACCATAAAAAATACGACTAATGAAACCATCATTAAGCACAGTTTTCTAGTTTCCAAATACTACCTTAGACTTAGCTAGTTGAGGCAATTTCTAAACCTTCAGAGTAGGGTTCAACCCTCGTAGTTCAACTAAAGCCTTGCAAAAACCAACATTGCGAGTGGAGTTAGAAACCTCCTTAAATAGATTGAAGAAATACTTCATTTTAACGAGCCGATCAACAAGGATTTGGGGGTACCTAGGTGAAGCAGGACCATTAGTCCATATCTCTTCCAGCTTAGAACGAAGCTTATTGGCTTCCTCCTCAGAGGTCTGGGCCCGATCCTCAGCTGTCTGTGCACGCTCCTCAGCAACTTCAAGAGAGACCTTCATAGTTGCACACTTCTTCTCATTAGCTTGACATTTTTCAAGGAGCGAAATGTCTTCCTTAGAGAATTTCACAACTCGCTAGCTAACAAGCTGAATACTCTCACCAACCTATGACATTTCCATAAAAATCATAAACAAACATTACAGTTAGACATTGCAATAAAGGAACACCACATCAAACCAAATATAATTTCAAACGTTTAACGAACATACCATGACCATTGTTTAATGGATGGAAATTTTAGACAGAGTAGCAGGAATAGTTCCTTCTATCATGAGGTTATGGATTCGCGGTGGAATTTTAGGATGGGACTAGCTAGTACGCTCCTTCTTCACAGGGGGCTCAAAGATAGTTGATGATCCACTAGATCGCTCCTTTCTCTTCTTTCTTTTGGAGATATCAGTAGCATTGTCAACAACTACCTCTCCGCCTTCAGGAGCTTGAGCTTAGTAGATATTCATTGAGAATTTTCTTCGGCAATATTCTCCTGGGGGACATCATCGACAATGGTATTGTACACTTACCCTGGAGGTCGGCCGACCGGTTGATTCTTCCGGTTGACGCCGTATTCCGTTCTTGGCCTTTTTGAACTCTGATTATGCCTTTTTCGGCTCAATTCTATCTACTACCACACATTTAGGTCTATGGCCTTCTGTCTACTACCATCATCGCGAATGACCTTCAATATCTTCTACAATTCTTGCAAATAGCCTTCAAATATCTTCTACCACTCTCGCGGATGGCTTTCTACAAATTGCTGTAAAAATACTCACGAGCAACCTAATAATAAAGTCATAAAGGAAAATGTAGGTACTGGTGAATACAAAGTGTCCATTAGATTTGATTAAGTTTACAAAACTCGGGATTAAGATAAGAAAACCAATAATGGTCATCTAAACCATTTGTCGTGTAAACCAACTAGCAATCAACCAAACAAAACATGATAATAAATATGTCAAATGTATTGGTTAACGCATGCATAAAGGTGCACATCAATCCCCCCACACTTAAACTTTTACTCATCCCCGAATAAATAAAAACGAGAAAAGATCCAAGAGGAATGTAGCACGCAGAGATAAGTTAACTAATACATTTGACTTATTCCTAAGCTACCTTAGTTCCCCCAAAGATTGTAAGAATCTCACAACTCTCACTCTCCCCGAATATGTTAAAGTAACCTATCCACCAAATTCCACTGAAGAAAAATGTAGAATAAAATGATAAGTGCTAAACTAGTTTAGTCCGCCGATGAAGCGGCCAAAGACAATCCAAGAGATGTAGACCAAAAAAAATGCCAAATATGGCCAAAAGATGTTCAAATTTTAGTTTCTGATTCCTCTAAATTACTCTCATTTTGACTAGGAGGCCTTTCGGGTTTCATCCTAGCATTCACACATCACCTTTTTCCACACAGCCTCTCATTTTTGCCTAGGTCTTTCGACCTATCCGGGCTTTCTTTCCATTTTGGCCTAAGTTTCCCTTTATCCATGTATGTATATATACACACATATTTCTTCATTTTTTCAAAACAAATTGTGTAGCACAAAATGCCCCAAACGTGGGCTTCATATTACATCAAGATTATGAAAAACAAAAAATTACACCACCAAAAAGTTCCTTCCAAAACTTCCCACAACAAAGAGATAACGCCCAAAAGATCAAAACAACACACCACCAAAGTGCATCCAAAACATCCCCAAACAAAATGACATCAAACACAAAGGAATCCCGAGATGAAAAACTCCAAAGTGGACCAAAATTGTCTTCCAAAAACATCCCCACAGCAAAGAGATAACACCCTAAAGATAAAAAAAAAACACCACCAAAGTGCATCTAAAACATACTAAAACAAAATGACATAAAAACACATAGGAATCTCAAGATTAAAAACTCCTAAGTGATTCACTACTCCCTCCCCCACACCTGGCTTTGCATTATCCCCAATACAATGAAAAGATAGAAATCATTAATGAGGAAGAGAAAAATAGTATAACTCACTCATGTGACCCCGAAAGGTCCTCTCTCAAACTCCTTGTCTCGCGCATCCTCCTTTTTTCATGCCTCATTTATTTCCTCTCTGTGGGAAGAACGTGCCAAAAACTAGTAGGCCTTGAGATATGGAATATCTCAATAAATTTCTCAAATTCCTCCTCTTGGAAATCCACCATCTCATCCACAATAGTGAACTTCTCCTACACTTGTCGCTCAATGGAGTTTAACCTAGATCCCCAAACTCGCATGGTGTCCTCCATAGAGTTTAACCTAGTCCCGAGCTCCTCCAATTGTAAACTCATCCCTCCTATTGCATGATCAACCTCTTGTACCATTTGGGTAGAACTCACAAGTTGTTCCCAAAAATGAGCAATTGGCCGAGGAAGTCCGTGGGTAGGTGAGTGCGACTAGATGATACCCTTGATGGAGTCTCACCATATTCTTTCTCAATTTCTATGTCCGGGCTTAATAAGACTCTGTAGAAGTCCTTCTCAAACCGTGGATTGGGTGCTAGGAACAAATCCTCCAATATTGTGTCTTGGTTTATAACGATGCGCTCCGGTTGTGGAAGGATCATGAAACTGTAGATTGTGGAACCACCATACAACCACACAAATAAATCCTTAGAGGTTGTGGTAACAACCATCAAAGCCCTCTCCAATCAATTCATAGTATACCTCGACCTCGAACAACCTAAGTTCACCAATGTAAATGGGGAAGGAACCGGATGCCCCAAGTGTTGGGCTAAAAGTCCGACCATGCCTCCCATTGGTATCTTGCCATTTTATTATTTCCCACGGCTAAGCATTCTGCCAAGAAGGTCCCCACCATATTGGGATAAAAATTCTCCTCCGGAGTCATTGCCCAAAGGACTTGGACATTCGAACTGGGACACTGTGAGATCTCTCCTTGACAGAATACCCCCATGGCCAATAGTCACTGGACATATCAAAATACCGGATAGACAATCATGATACTGTTTCTTAGATGCTTCATCTCCATGCCTGAAATAATCCTCCAAAAAGTTATCTATGAAAATTGAAGGCCTTGTCGGTGTGTCCTCAAAATCCCCTTCTTGTACTTCCACCCAAGTGCTAGGGAAATGTCCCAATGTGATATAGTATACTCTTTGTCATCCAAGTGGAAATGAATGATCCTCCTCCCCTCATTATCCGTTGCTTTCTCCAAGGTTGCCAAAAACTCCAAAGTCCACCTTATATAAGTCTTGGAATGCTTGTCTAAGAAACCCTCTGGGCCTATTCTTCCTATAAAATAAGTTACGACTTGAGTAGACCTAGAGTTCCCAAGGTTTCCTTGCCTGCAAACTTCGTCTCCGATATGGTTCTCCTTGGGCTATTCAAGTATTTCCATCTTTGGACCGCACTCCTAGAAACGGTGGTCAAATCTATGAACTCGTCAACAACAAATATGGGGTTGGTAGGAAAGAAAGTTTTTAGCTCTCGTCTCTCAACCTTGGTCGGCTTCTTCCCTCAGGAAATTGTTCCCTTTTCTGACCTGCTTCTCTTTGGAGCCATTCTATCACAAAAAGAAAAATGGTGATAATGCAAGAATATACCAAAGCATGTATCAAGTATCATTCAAGAAGAATACTCTTTCCAAATAGGCAACACATTAAAAATCATGCTATCTCAACATAAAGGCTATCCAATCAAGAATCACTCTTCTTAAACAACAAACTCATGGAACATCATAGCATCCCATCAAGAAAATCATGCAATCATGAGTTATTCCTCCTAAACCACCACAAACAATGAAGATTATATCATAAAAGTATAAGAACATGTACTTCCCCCACACTTAGTTCAAAACAAGATCATTCATAGAACTCAAGCATTTCCAAAATACACATAAATATTTTTTGAGATTCAACCTCTTCACCCCGACATTATCATGAAAAATAAAGCAAGTAAACATAGAGATCAAATGATTAACTGGAATTTCAAGCTTATAGTTGAAAAATCCATACAAGAAGAAACAAAAATGCTATTACTCTCATGCTTCTTCAGTGCGGGCGAAAACACGTCAAGTGTGTGAGTACATCCAATCAAT
>JAULKK010000006.1:10936161-10953616 GCA_032355705.1 Rubia peregrina
TTTTGTTTTTGATTTGATTTTTATTTCTAAAAGACCAAGTAGCCCAATTTGATTCTTCAGGATAAATCTTCTAACTTCATTGTGCTTTGCTTTCTTATTGAAACCCCTAATATTCCAGGCAGTAATACTCATATATCAAGGGGTTTAATTTTGGGCACAAAATGTTGCACACCATTCTCATCCTCTTTTCTTCCCTTTTTCTGATCATTGATTTCATCCAACACAATATGTTTCTCCTTTTCATCCTTCTTTTCTTTCAGTTTCATGTCAGCACCTGATTTATCTATTCTGGCTAGATGAGACTTAGCAGGTACTAATTTCTTTTCCGTAGCAGCTGGAAGTTTTTTCTAAGGAATAAAAACATATTTGCTCGCATTGTTTTTCTTCTCCTCAACTTTCTTAGATTAAGCTGACTGATAACCATACATTTTACACGAATCACATACCACGGGTTTCCATTCAAACACAAACTTTTGCTGAACTATGAATTTATTCTCATTAATGTAGAGAATTTTATCAAGCACAAAGTCTTTCATCTCCACTTCTATCTGCATCCTAGCATAAGATAGCCTTTCTTTTTCTGCTGCTGCTTTGTCTAAACATATTGGCTTACCTATAGAACTAACAATTTTTCTTATAGTTTTATGTTTCCAATATTCCAGGGGCATGTCAGGCAATTGAATCCAAACCGGAACAGATATAGGCTCACTTAAATATTTGTCTTTCTCCTATAATTTGATAAACACAGGTTTTCCATCAAAGCTGATCATACATTTACCAACAATCTCATCACAGGCTTGTTTAGTAACTATTTTAAGCATGAAAATTCCTCTTTGAAGCTGCCTTATTTTTTCAATCATTTCCCCCCAATTTATGTAAAATAAGCCTTCGATTACCTTGAAGGAGGGATTGCACCCGAGAGTTCTGCACACTATGTAATTGCTTCACTCCTTCAGCAACGTCTTCCAGTGTGATATCACCCAATTCCATACCATCAATTGTCACAGCATCATACTTCCTCAATTCTTGCTGAGAATCAAACAATGAGGTCCGATTTTGATTTTCCTCCTCCTCCACCTTATCACTCCATGAGAGTTTTTTGCTGGTTGAATGTAAATCCCTAACCTCTGGGCTTGGTGTCAGCTGGACTCCTTTACCAGTATTCTTCTACAGCTCATCCATCATTTTACTAACGATGGCTAGATCTTCATTTGATTGAACTGTTTCTTTCCTTTCCACCATTTCTGTTTTTTTTCTTTCTACAAGACCTCTTCTCTCGCCACATGCATCATAACCTTCTTCCTCCCCCTCTTTGCTCTTGACTTGCCCATGGTGGCGCTCCGGTGAGACACCGATCAGAATCTCATATGAGATTTGGAAGTACACACACTATCGTACATTTTCGCTCACATTGCTGGAGTGAGACTATTTAAAAATCACTGTTTGAATAATATTATCACTTTAGCAAAATAATATTATCGTTATCAACTTTACATCTATACGGATTTCAAAGAATATGAAAATGATTAGAGTTTTGAATATTTGATGTCATATATTGCCATTGCATGTTTGATAAACATATATATTATTATTAGCATACTCCCTCTTGTATCCTATCATTGGCACACTTTCCTTTTTGGGATGAATTTTTAATATTTTCTCCTTTCTTTTTTTGGCAAATTCTAGATTGTTTTCTTCCACTCAATTTACATTATACTCTTTCAATGAATTCTCAACCAATAATTCTACCTTCCTAAATTATTGTGCTAAAAGAAATAAAAATATTTCTTTGGAGGGAGTACAATTTTTATAAAAATCAAAATATTTAAATTAGGTGATTATGAAAATAATCAAAGTTTTGAAGATTTGATGTCATATCTTGCCATTGCATGTTTGATAAACATATATTTATTATTAACATACACATATTTTTAATAAAAATTAAATTATTTAAATTAGATGATAATTATTACCAATTAAAATTTGTGTAATTAAAATTTGTGCAATTGAGTTATAGATGTACATTTTCTTCTTCTTCCAATAATTTTTTAAATATATTGTGATTAATTGATAACATTATACTTTTTTTCACTACCATGGTCAGTAAATCATTCACGACCAGTAAAGACATTATAGAAAACGTCATTTTTATTAAACATTTTAGAAAAGACAAAAACAAACTTCCATGGTCGACGAATACTGTACTCTATACATAATTTTCTTACCGGACCTACATGAGTAAAGAGTTAGACATTTCCGGCAACACCAATGGTGGAAACAGGATCAAATATAATGAATGGCTCATTTATAATTATAAAAAATGTATGTATGTTAGATCTAGAAATTTAAAAAATTAAATTTGGGATACAGTCAGCAATTCATAATTAATTGATTGAATTATAAAATATAAAAATATGAAGTTTTAAAATTTGATCCAGAAAAATCTAAATTTATAATATTAAAGAATTTTTTTTGTATAATATTAAAATGTCAATATTTTATAATTATTAATTATACAGATTGAAGAAAGTTAAAATTATGATAATCTAATTTAATAAGTAAAATAAAATAAAATAAGCTATAATATATTTTATATTGATGTGTACTAAAATACACCATTCCAAAAAAATAAATAACAAAAAATTAAATAAGTCGTATCAGATGAATTGTTTGATAAAATAAAAAATTGAAAGGATTTACAAATAAAATCTTTTAGTACTATATTTAATATTAATATAAAGAATTTTATATTTATTTTTTTCAAAATTAAAATATATTAGAAACACTTTTATGAATAAAAATATTTACACATTCTACTATATGTTAAGATAGTAATTTTAGATATTTTTTAGGCAAATTAAATTGTGTGGAAAGAATTGAATGCATAGAGTGAAAAAAGAATAAGTATATGAAAATGATTCACTTATAATCATGAAATGAAATTGGATAATTTTAAAAAGATAGCCAAAATGGAAAGTATATCAAATATATAAATAAATATAGTAAAAAATATGTATTATGAAAAGAATTTCCATAACAAATAGATAATGAGAATATAAAATAATCACACGAATTTGCATCCTAATAAATATGGTTAGATTGATGAATTATTAATTGAGAAGCAGTAAAGTATTGGAAGAGCATTGAAAATCTTGGGAGAAGTGGTATGCATTGAAATTGGGGATTAACTTTAAAATATATTATATTTTCAATTAAAAAATTTCAAGGTGATGTGGAATTTTGTGTGAAGGACATGTGGCAATAATGGCCTCGTTTAATATATACTATAGATTATAGAGTGTCAAATTAAATGTACCATTTTCTACTTAGTTTGTCTATTGAAAGACATTCTTTTCATAAAATATGAAAAGATTAGTGATTTAAGTAAATTTTAGAAAAAAAGATTGAAACTTTACGGGTCCAAAACAATTAAAATTAGAGTCAAATTCAAATTATAAACTATTTGAGTAAACTCACACGTTTATTTAATGTGAAACATCAATTTCCTTTCCTTTTCCATAAATTTTCCACCAGCTCAAATTTCATTATTTTTATTATTTAATGTTTATGTTTCAACCTAATGTTTTAACGTTTTATATTGGACAGTTTTAGTAAATATTAGAAATTAACGACTAGAGAAGAAGAATCGCAAAAAAAAACACATATTAATAAGTAACTTGTTACTTAAGCGCTTACTCTAAATATATAATGTTTCTAACCACAATTCAAATGTTTCAATTGTAATTACTGCAGAGTTTAAACCCCTCACTTCCTACTATTTTAGTTAAACCCTGTCTCTCTCTATATGGCTTTGTAAAGACAACATTTCCCAAAACTTTATTTTTATATTTTAAATATATTAGTCTAAATCGCATTTTCTTTATAAAATATTGAATCATAGTCATTAATTTATAATTTTTTCATCACTTGCACCTGAACGATGATAAGGAAGAAATAACTTGTATCAAGTGGTCTACAACTTCCTTAATTTCCTTAGGAGCATAATCTAGTTTGTTTTAAAATGGTTCAAGGATTACAGAATCTGTGTAAACTAGTAACTTAGAGATGTTTCTTCTGAGGAAAGCTTGAATTGCTCGAGAACAGCCTTCTACTTCGGCTTGTAAGGGTGAAATAGCCACAAAAAGTCTGAACCCTTTTGAGATTGATGTTGTTTAGAACCATTTTTATAAGTAATGGTCCAAGCTATTGTTCCCAAATGTCTAGACTGTTGATATGAACCATCAAAAGATATAATGCAAGTGTTAGTTTGTAGAGGCTAATTATGCAAGTCTCTGTTGTCATTTTGTCGTGGAATCTCTTGCATTTGTATTGGTTTAATGTGAACCCGATCTTCCATTTCATCAGAATCGCTGTTCCTACCTAAAGCTATTTGATTTAGGATTTCAAATGAGTTCTTCATCCCCATACAACATTGTATAAGATTCTTCGCTTGATAATTCAAACCTTTAGAATTTCTTTGTTTCCAAATCTCCTACAACATACATATTGAGAGTCTAATTGCATCCTTATATGGGGATTTCTTCATTAATAAAATGAAACATGATTTGAGATCCTGGATAGGAAAGCTGTTAAAATCAAATCCAAAGTTGATGCTCTCCAGATTGTTTTATAGTCCTGACAACCAATAAATAGATGAGTATCTTTTTCTTCTTGTAGGTGGTACCTAGTACACATACTATTAGTGATAATTCCCCTTACTGTAAGGTTGGTTTCTGTTGGTAATGCATGCTTTATCATTTTCCATATAAAGACTTCAAGCTTATGGAGAAGTTTTAAATTCCACAAATATTTCCAAAATTCCTTTAGTTGTTGAGGAGTTTGGATCTGAGTTGGTTTTATATCCTGCATAATGAGATGATTAGCCTTCTTCACTGTATAGTTACCATTCTTGTTCGGTCTCCAAATAGGTTTATCCTTAGTAGGAGAATTTTTGTGTGTATGTATATCTAGAATGCTTGTAATTATTTCCTGAGAGAAGATGAATCGTATTAGTGGAATTCATTAATGAATCTATCCCGAAATGAGATTAGAGACTCTTAGATTTGTGTGTATTGCAATCACCGATTGATCAGTAATTGGGTTTTCTTTGTTTGGAATCCACTGATCCGTGATTCTGATGTCTTTTCCACCGACCGCTTGCCAAGTAAGATTATTCTTTACAATAGATCTACCCTATAAAGCATATTTCCAACCATAAGAGTCTGCACTCCTAAGTGGTGCTAATAGGAAATCCCTATTCTTGAGATACTTTTTCTTTTAAATTCTTTCTAGCAATGAATCATTAACTTTTGTTATGGACTAAGCATGTTTACCAAGAAAAGCTAAATTCATTCCCTCCATAGACTGCAAACCTAATCCTCCATATTTTTTGAAGTTGTAAACCTTAGACCAAGATTTCCAATGTACCTTCTTCTTTTCAGGCTCAACACTTCAAGCGAAATCTGCTACCATTTTATCTAGCGTGTTAAGTAGTGTCTTTGGAATTTTGAAGATTCCTAGAGGATATATTGGCATTGAAGACAAGAAATGTTTGGCTAATGTGATTCTTCCTAGGAGAAAAAGTAATATTGTCTTCCCAGAAGATAATCTTTCCTCAAATCTTGTAATCAGATTCCAGAATTCTCGTTATTTGTTCTGAAAAATAATATCCACCCCTGGATACTTCCCACCTTAAGCTATCCCATTAATATTTAATGTGAACCTGACACTTTTCAATAGAAAACAAAAAAGGTAAAAGTAAAATAAAAATAGAATGGTTTTTAGTCCTACGAACCTTTGGATGCGACCAAAGTGGCTATTTGTTCGATGCAGACTTCTCTAGAGCTCACCCTTGCGACATCACATCATTTTTTTATTATCCCTTTTGCACCTGGAGTGGGGCATGGCTCCCTTGGAACTGTTCACCCGAAGGCTCGATGTGCAGGTGATGAATAAATATCACTGTACACCCACTGAGGCCAAACAAAAAAAAATCTCCCCCTTAGTATCCGGGCAAAAGGATCTAACATCCAAGACCTCATAACCTTGGAGGTGTGCCACATCTTTTCGCATATCTTTGGGAACAATATACCCCCTTTTCCTTGTCTAAACTACAATATCTGAGTTCCATCGAGGGGTTCGGTAGGCTTCGCAGAATTAAATGGTCAACGCCTTATCCTGCCACCCTATGTTGTTCATAAGGGAACGTGAATTTTTCCCCGCCATCTTATTAGCTAGGGTGTAGGTCCCCTTCACGCCCCACTTACTAGATAGAGAATATAAGGCTCGAAAAACCTAATATCAAGGGTCTACACCGGTCTCTTTACATCAAACTAAAATGGCTATTATGATTACGATGCATTGGATGTAGCTGAGATAGGCTAACATTAAACTCCTCTATCGAGTCGGATAAAAGGGCAGGAAAGGGGAAACTTAAACCAAATCTTAAGTGTTTACTATATGTAACTGCTATTCCTACATGTAAAATAGTGGGACATTCCTCTTTTTGGGGGGCTTTCAGCTTAGCATCTAAGGAGATTTTTTTGGTAAGGGGGGACTTCTTCGATAATATTTCTTACTTTGCTAGGCAGCACATGCACCTCTTCTAAATTTTCCCCATCCAACAAAGACCCACCAGACTGGCATTTTTTAACAACAAATTTCCTCTTCGAGGAGACGTAAGAAATTATGCCTTTCGATCTCTCATCCTTCGGAGAGTCTATGAGTTTGGGACCACTTCATGATTGTCTCCTCAAACCCTTGCCTATCCCTCCTTCTAATGTAGATGATGCTTCCCTAGAAAAAATTATTTTTGCATGAAACTCATAAAACTCATCGGGATCTAGAGAACAACTACCTAAAGGTCTCGATTCTGTACACTCAAAATTGGTTGGAGCCCTATCCAAATTTGGGGAAAACTCACCTGAAGGGCATGATTCTACATAATCAAAAATGGTTCCCTCTAACGAATTCCCTTATAAATTAACGTCACTCTCAGAATTCATCACGGGAGAGATTGAGGGGAGGTTGGGGGATTTTCAAATTATAGATGGGAATTAGAAGAAGAAGAAGCCATAGCAGAAAATTACTTGTTAAAGATTGAAGTTAGGAGTTGAGGGAGGTAATATGCTCTAAGTTGGTAAAGCTTTGAGTAAAACCTGCCAATAAGAAGAAGTTAAATGAAGAGGTGAACCAATTTTTGGAAAGATAATGGAGGTAGAGAGAAAGAGAGAGAGAGAGAGAGAGAGAACAATGATTACCCAGGGAAGAGAGAAGTCTGAAAAAGCGTGAATGGGTATGAGGACTATTATTTATGTTAAACCCACACGCTCCACTTTCCCACTATTTTCTCTTCCAAGAGTGCGCCTATAAATTCCAAAATTATGACATAGTTTAAGAAAACCTAAGTGCTCATCCGATTTGAATAAATATCAAAGACTAGGCGCTCACGAAGTCCTAACCACCTTCGAAGATAACCATGACAAGTTTGTGATCCTTCAAGAGATCAAATTCAAGCTATCAAAGACATAGATATTCGATAGCTTAGAGATTGTTTGACCCTTCGAAGATATGTATCTTCAAAGATGAAAGACCACTTAGTTATTCTGGGAGTTTTTGATGATACATTAGACTGAGACTTCGTTGAGCCGCTAGGCCCAATCCTTTAGGGACAACTTAAGGCCCAAAATAGCGTAATAGAACCTTTGTCTGATGAGTCAGCATCAGAACCCATTACTAGATAAGGAAAATGACAAGGTTATAGGTGACCACTATTAGGGTAGTATAAATACAAAGGTATGTCATTTATTTTGATTCATTTACTATTCATTGGCTTGGGAGGCAAGACTAACTTTGGCATCAGAGAGTTTCCCCTTGATACACTATAGGACTTGTTTTTCCTTCCGGATTCTAGATCTAGGATGAGGGATCAAGAGTGCACTTGGATCAGGTCCCAGATGCATCAAATACCTTCATCCAAAAGTCCCAACTCTTCCTTGGCACGCTTCGACTCCTTTCTCAACCTTGCTTCCATGTTCCAGTACTTGAAGGCCCATGCTTCTACATACTTTTACCATTTCTTCATGGTCAGCATGAGTAAATAGAGGTAGAATCCCTTCGAATGGGGAGAAGGGTAGTACCGGGCCAGAAGTAGACACTACAAAATAGAGAAACGGAGATGAGAATCGAAAAGGGTAAAAAGGAAACATCATTCATTTGTTTAAAAAATTAAAAGGATTGTAAATATTATGGTAAACACTAAGGAAACAGATAAGCATACATTTTTTTACTTATGCTGGCTTCTTTGGTGGGCCGCTCGATGGTCAGTTCGACTCTTGATTCATGCTGCACCGGATTGACAGAATGATTCTCATTGGGCACCTTTATTTTGTCAAGAGCTTTGGGATCACATACCACTTCTCTCCAATCATCACTCTCATCATGAGGAGTGTTTGGAGGTCTTCAATGGTGAAAATACTATTTTAAGACTTGATATGGTCTAGAAAGTGGAGTTTGATCCCGCCATATGGATCAACTTGTACCACTTATAGTTCAGCTACCTTGGGATCCATGTAGGCATCTATGACTTCAACATGCTCCTAGAGAAGCTCCTCAGAAATTGAATGTTGAGCTCTTCAACTAGAAATTTGGAGAAGTTCTTTGAAGAAGAACCTGAAGCATCTTGTCTACATAAGCTTATTAATATAAGTCTCAAGTAAAGACGACTAGGATACAAGAGAGGAGAGTCTTCTTTTCCTGGCATTCTTGGTTGACAAGGTCTCTTTCCTGTCCCGAAGATCCTGATTGGCCTTCTATCTTTGGTCCCTTCCCCTTTGAGGTGAACTCTTTAAAATGCCTACGGGTCTTGGTGGGATCTTTCAGATCCTTGGAGAAGCCCAGTGGAAATTAAGTAAGAAGAAAAATTTTAGCATGAAAAGGAAGAAAAAATTAGGAGGAAGATATAAGATGAACATGCCCTATGAAAATTTTATGAAGAAATCATTGATATTGAATGGCTCAAGGATAGAGGGAGAAGGAGTTTTCAGTTATGTTCATACACAAACAGTGTGTATCATCTCAAAATCAGTTTACAAAGAGAGGAGATCTCCCTTTATATACACCAGAACAAGAAAACTGGCTCAACCGACTTGACTTCCCGCTCAAGCCAAATAACTAACCGCTACACTAAATGAAACGACACACAACCTAGTCATTTTACATGAAACGGCATATATGTACTGCGTTTAACACAAAACGACATGGAGCTACTGCGTTTAACTCCAAAATGCGCCAAAACATTCCACCGACTTCAAACAGAACCACTATGATGCAGCTTCTGATACAACTTCAGAAACTTCTACAACCAGGTTTATCTTCAGCCCCTTCTCAATCTGAACGGGAGAGAAGAAACGCAAGTTCAGATTGGCCAGATTGAGATGAAAACCCAGTGCAGGAAGCAGCTTGGAGAAAACATCAGCCAGTTGAAGCTTAGAAGGCACTTTAGTGGGCAAGAGAAAACCTGCTAGGTAGTAATTCCTCACCAAATGACAATCAATCTCCAAGTGCTTGGTGCGTTCATGGAAGACTGGATTAGCAGAGATGTAGATGGCAGCTTGATTATCACAATATAAGGGAAGAGGAAGCTGCAAATAAATATGAAGATCTACATCAAGAAAACTGATCCATTTAAGTTCACAAGCAGTCTGAGACATGCTTCTATACTCAGATTTTACAGAGCAGTTGGAAACAGTAGATTGTTTCTTGGATTTCCAAGATATGAGTGAGGAACCAAGGAAAACAGCAAAACCATTGACTGACCTTCTTGAATTAGTGAACTTGCTCCAATATGCATCACAGTAGGCTGTAATAGTTGGAGCAGATATTGCAGGATAAAATATACCATGAGAGGGACATGATTGAAGATACCGAACCATGTGAAGTGCAGCTCTCAAATGATGAGATGTAGGAGCCTGAACAAATTGTGAAAGCTGATGCACTGAATAAGTCAAATCAGGCCTGGTGAAGTTGAGATACAGCAATCTCCCAATTAACCTCCTGTAGACACTTGGATCAGAGAAAAGTGGAGAGTTATCATCATTCTCCAAGTGACAGGAAGAGGTGTGGCAAACGGTGTGGACTTAGTTAAACTACAGTCATGGATTATGTCCAGAACATATTTGTTCTAACTAAGAAAAACACCAGCAGAAGCCCTGGCGAGCTCAATGCCTAGGAAATTTTTTGCATCCTGAAGATCCTTGATGGTGAAGGCCTGATGTAGAGAATATTTAACAACAACAATGTCCTCTATAGAATCTCCAAAGATCACTACATCATCCACATAAACCACAATGGCCAAGAAAGAATGTGACTGTATCCTGTAGAAAAGGCAGTGATCATGTGGAGATTGCAGAAAACTAAGTGAGGTTAAATGACTTGTAAATTTCTTGTTCCATTGTCTAGATGCCTGTTTAAGACCATAAAGACTCTTCTTCAGTTTGCAGACTAAATCAGGTGAAGGTAAAGAATACCCTTGAGGTGGAATCATGTAAATTGTTTCTTCCAAATTGCCATGTAAAAAGGCATTGTTTATGTCAATTTGATGAATGAACCAGGACTTAGATGCAGCAAGAGCAATCAGCAGTCTAATGGTCACTGTTTTATCAACTGGAGAAAAAACTTCAAAGTAATCAATTCCCTAAAGTTGATTATATCCTTTGGCCACTAATCTGGCTTTGTATCTTGCCACAGTTCCATCAGGTTTGTATTTCACTTTGTACACCCATTTTGAACCCAAAGCTTTCTTTCCAGGTGAAAGAGAAACAAGATCCCAAGTTTGATTGTTGTCTAGAGCCTGAAGTTCCTCATTCATTGCTTTAACCCATTCTGGACTTTTATTAGCTTGTGAATAGGAATGTGGTTTATTGATAGAAGTAATGGTGCTAAGAAAGGATACATAGGCAGGAGTAAAAGATGATATAGCTGCAGGATCACTGACAGAATTCAGTATAAAGTCTTTTGTCCAGATAGGAGGCTTCCTGTCTCTAGGTGGCAAAGGAGTATGATTAGGGAGTTGTGTGGGAGAATCAGTGAGTGGAGAATTTGAGGAAGCTGGGGATGGAATTGAACTAGATGATGAAGAAGGTGATGACTGACTAGGAGGGAAAGATTGAGTATCATAAACTGGAATAGGTTGAGTAGTATGATCAGAAGACAATATGCATGGAAGTTGATGTATCATATGTAGATAAAATAGATGAATCCTTATAGGGAAAATGATATTCAAAGAATTGTACATCCCTGGATACTATGACTTTGTGATGGATGAAATAATAAAGCTTATATGCCTTTTGACCTGGAGGATATCCTAGAAAAATGAAAGGATAAGCCCTAGGACTGAACTTATCCTTATGAGGAGAAACATTTGTAGCAAAAGCCAGACAACCAAAAACTCTAAGATTGTCACAAGTAGGAGGTTTGCCAGTAGACATTCATATGGTGATTTCCATTTTAAGGACTGAGGTAGGAAGTCTTTTAATGAGATGAGTAGCAGTAAGTACTGCATCTCCCCAGAAATACTTAGGCAGGTGTGAATGAAACAGAAGAGCCCCAACAAGCTGAAGCAGATGTTTATGTTTTCTTTTTGCTATGCCATTCTGTTGAGGAGTGTGAATACAAGATTTTTTATTAATGATGCCAAGATCAGAGAACAGTGTAAAGCATTCTTTATTCAGAAATTTTGTTCCATTATCTGATCTTAACACTTTTACAGATGTAAAATACTGATTGCCAACCATAGCAAATAAAGTTTTAAGAAGAAGGAATATTTGATCTTTAGTTTTAACCAGAAAGGTCCAAGTACTTCTACTATAATGAGGTAATATAGTTTTTGTTGATGTTTGTAGTTATTTTTTCGCTTATGTTGATGTTTTTCATTATTCGGGTGAGATTCAATTGATATGCGTTGATGTTTTAATATTTTTTTGGGTGACATGGATTGATATTTGTAGTTTTTTTTATAGTTGAGGTACTGTATCTTTTTGTTGATATTTGTAGCTTTTTTCTCTCTTATGTTGATATTTTTCATTATTCATGTGACATTTAATTTATAGCGTTCATGTTTTGTAATTTTTTTGGGTGATATGGATTAATATTTGTAGTTTTTTATTGTTGAGGTACTGTAGTTTTTTGTTGATGTTTGCAACTTTTTTCTCTTATGTTGATGCTTTTCATTATTCAGGTGAGATTTAATTGGTATGCATTGATGTTTTGTAGTTTTTTTTGGGTGATATGCATTGATATTTGTAGTTTTTTTTGGGTGATATGCATTGATATTTGTAGATTTTTTAAATTTTCCTTATATTGATTTTTTTCTTCCATTTTCCGAGTGAGATTTTGGTAATAGGAGTTGATGTATATTGTGTCATTTTTTATGCTGATGTTTTTTATTTTTCGAATGAGGTTCAGGTGTTAGAAATTGATGTTTTTATCTTTTTGGTGATATAGGTTGATATTTGTAGTTTTAAAAAATGGCGTTTTACAATTTTTTGAGAGAATATTTATACTCTTGAGGTATCGTAGTTTTTTTGTTGATTTTTTTAGTTTTTTCCCTCATGTTGATGTTTTTCATTTTTAGGGCGAGTTTTAGTCGATATGAGGCGATGTTTTGTAGTTTTTTTGGGTTATATGGGTTGATATTTTTTGCTTTCTTTATTATCTCATGTTGATGTTTTTCATTTTTCTCGGTGAATTTTAGATGATACGAGTTGATGTTTGTAATTTTGGGTGACATAGGTTGATTTTGTTTTAGTATTTATTTTTCTTATGTTGACGTTTTTCATTTTTTTTTTGTGAATTTTAGGTGATAGGAATTGATGTTTTTAGTTTTTGGTTGATATTTTTGATATTGTAGTTTTTTAAAATTGATAATTGAAGTTTTGTAAATGTTTTTATTTATTTTTTAATGTTTTTATGATTTTTAGTTGATGGTTTGTTAGTTGTAGTCGACGTTTTTCCCTTTTTATTTATTTTTAAATATTTTTAAATATAATTTTTGCTGCAATTTTTTAGCTGATGTTTTATGATTTTTCATTGATGTTCTGCTATTTTTTGTTCGATGACCATATTAATTTTTTATATTTTAAAAATAATTTTGTAATTTTTGATTTTTTTGCAGACTGCAAATGGCGGAAAAATGATGGGAAAATAGGAAAAAATCCCCTGAAAAATATTAGCGATAGGTCCCTGTAAAATTATTAGAGATAGATCCCTGAAATTAGAATATAGCTAAAATTGCATAAAAACCTCTGCCTAAAGTTTAGGCTGTCTCACAAAAAACGGACTCATTCTCTAATCATCATAATAATAATAAAGTAAGATAACTTCAAAATAAGAACTATACTAAGTCGAGAAATTCTCTTGTTAGA
The DNA here is from genome assembly GCA_032355705.1 of Rubia peregrina. NCBI lineage: Eukaryota > Viridiplantae > Streptophyta > Magnoliopsida > Gentianales > Rubiaceae > Rubia > Rubia peregrina. Next base: position 10,949,583 of record JAULKK010000006.1, read on the forward strand.
CTGACTAACGGTCGACCAATCATGAAAAACGTCATTTTAATAATTTTTAAGATACATTTTAAAAGTTTTTACAATACATTTTAAACGTCATTACGATACATACTAAAAGTTTTTACGATACATTTTAATAATTTTACGATACATTTTAAAAGTTTTTACGATACATTTTAAAGTTTTTACGATACATTTTAAACGTCATTACGATACATTTTAAAAGTTTTTCAAAATTATAGGATTGAACCTTGTTGAAATAAATAAAAACAAACATCAAATTACCCCATTAGTTACATCAAATATAAAATGTCTCCGTCTAACGATTGCTCGGTCTAAAACAAGACTTTGGGTAATAAGTAAGTTATAATAAATAAAATAGAATTATGATTTTAATTTTTTTGTAAGGTTTAGAACAAAAATGCAATAAATCTAGCTTAAGAAAATATTTAAAACTTTTACCAATATCCAACATATTGGGGAACAAATTACATATTTAAATTATTAATTTAGTTCTAATATTAATAAATGACTAAGTCTTATAACTAAATAAAAACTCAAGTTTCACATAATATTAGTTATATTTTTAATATATAAATATGTGGTATAATACGGTAATACCATGGTAATATTTTCTCTATACCATTAAAAATGTATGGTATGGTACTACCATACCATATCATCGGTTACCAATATTTTCGGTACAGATGGTACGTGGTTCGGTTGGTACGGTATTTTGGCTCAAAATGCAGCCCTATCTAAAACTAATTGTATACCAGTACAGATTATTAAAGTGAAAAGTGTTTTTATAACTCTACCTAGTTGACATAAGTGTCGATGACTCTGTTTGCCCGATATGTGCTTATAAGCAAATCTGGCTTATTTTGAAAGCAGGGGGAGACTAGTTTCTGCTTTCCCCCAAAAAAGCGTATGATTTCAAAATAAGCTTTTTTTTTTGCACTTTACCAAACACTAAAAATTATTTTACTTATAAGCACACCAGCTTACAAAACTCTGCCAAACAGAGCCTATGTAACCTTCCAGCATTCAAAAGTACCAATATAACCCTAGATACCAGTGAAAGTGCCATATAACCATCTCCGACAACTTTTAGGCATAATAAGGCAAAAATACATTTTTGCCTTATGAAAAATGAAAATGCAAAAAAGAAAAGGAAATGACGTTATTACCCTTAGAGACATCAATACTCCATATATTGTCGCGGGACCACCGTCTGACCATTGCTGCACCACTGTCGTAACATGCAGGATTATTTCAGCACATTATGAAAACTGATAGAGTTAAACCAACACATTCCTAAAACTTATAAGGTAATATTAGTACATTCATAAAAATTGCAGGGTTATATCAGCACATACCATCATCACATACTATATGATATATGAGTTTTGATGATCTTTTGTTTGTTTTGTTGTGTTTAGTTCGAATTGATGATTAGATGACTTTTGGTGTTGTGTTTGTAGTTGTTACTTTGCTGTGTTTTTCGACTTAGGGTTTTTTCAAAGTTGATTAGTTTTGAAATGTGACTATGATATGCGATAATGGTGTTTAATATGAATGACGGTGTTATGATGTTGATTTTTATGGAGTATAAAATACTGTTATGATGTGATGATGATGTGGTCGCCCTTTAAGGCCAACCGAATACCACACACTTAACTTTTTTAAAAATGTTAATATAACCTTACACTTTTTACGAATGTGCTGACATAACCCTATAAGTTTTAGGATTGTGCTGATATAACAAAATATGTTTTCATAATGCGCCAATATAACCCTACCTGTTATGGCGGCGGTGCAATAGTGGCCCCGTGGTGGTCCAACGGACTATAATGGTAAAATTGTCCACTCAATTTCAGATTTTGCCCCAAAATGTATTTTGGTCAATTTACATAGAGTCAACGTCGGAAATTTGAAGTCAATGTTGGAAATAGGGTTTGATGGTTATATTAGTACTTTCATCAACTAGTTAGAGTTGTTTTTACTCTAAAAATTATGTGAGAGCTATATTGACACTTACTCAAATAGGTAGACTTATATTAGTATATCTCATCATTAGTTAAATTTTTGACCACTCGGCGCGCAGGTTAGACCACTCGGCGCGCGATAGAGCATCAAAGTGGCGGGAAATCTTGAGAAGCCCTTCATATTTTCCCGCCAAGGTTCTCCCCTTCCTCATAGTCGTCTCCAACCATCCCCTCCCCTTCCAATTCAAACTTACACTTCTTCGCTGGAAATAATTGAATCTGCTGGTATCGGACATGGAAAGCTACGGTGGCGGAGGGTACTTCGTGGATGAGAAAGCCGTCCGCGTGGAGACCATCTTCCTAGACTTCCTCAAAAGGTATCCTCGCACTTTCTGAATCTCCGTTTGATTCAATCAATTGACTACTCGCGCGTTTTCAGTTTTAGGACCAACGGAAATACCCGGGAGCCGTATTATGAGGCGGAGATCGAAGCGATGAGGCCCAACGAATCCAACACCATGTTTATCGACTTCTCCCACGTCATGCGCTTTAACGACCTTCTCCAGAAGGCCATTTCTGACGAATTTCTAAGGTTTTTTATTTATTATTTAATTTTTTTATAATAGCCCTTTTTTGTATGTGGTTAATGTACATGTTACGGGCCACTTATATCTTACTGTAGTGGCTGACTACCTCTATGAAATGTAGAATGTTTTATCTAATTTTAGATAATGATTTCATTTCGTTATAGATTCGAGCCTTCATTGAAGAGGGCTTGCAAGAGATTTGTGATGGAGCAGAAACCAACCTTTATTGCTGATGATAATCCAAACAAGGACATCAATGTGGCATTTTACAACCTTCCATTGATCAAAAGGTACTGTTGTAAACTATGTATGTTTTTGTTTTGAACAGATGAATGCTTAGAGTATTTTTGTTTTATATGCTGGTCGGGTGCACTTGTCTGTAGATTGAGGGAACTGGCAACATCAGAAGTAGGGAAGCTGGTCTCAGTGACTGGAGTGGTGACACGGACTAGTGAGGTCCGCCCGGAGCTTTTGCAGGGGACTTTTAAGTGCTTGGACTGTGGGAATGTTGTCAAGAATGTTGAACAGCAGTTTAAGTACACTGAGGTTAGTTAATCAACTTCAATCTATAGACTTTTAAAGTATGTCAAACATGTAGTTGGAATACTATGCTGTTTCTGATACTGGTATATGGGCACACCTTTATCAAGTTTTCAATTGATAGCTTATCAAATGCATAATATTAATGAAAAGGAGTTTTATTGCTTTGTCTCCTTGAGGAGTGGCACTGTTCATTTAGATTGTGTTAAAGTCCGATCTCTTATACATGAGAGCATGCACATTACTCATTCCAATTTCACCAGCAATATGATTTTGGTAAATTATGTATATGTTTCCAGTTGCCTGATTTACAACTGATACTGCTACTGCACCAAATTATTCTATTTCAAGATGAACAGAAAATTGTGTACAGTGCTATGATTAAAATAGTATAGCATTTATGAATGCATATTTTGAAATTTTGCCTGTTTCTGCTTTGCAGCCAATTATATGCGTAAATGCAACTTGCCAAAACCGATCAAAGTGGGCATTGCTTAGGCAAGAGAGCAAATTTGCAGATTGGCAGAGGGTTCGGATGCAGGAAACCTCTAAAGAGATACCTCCAGGTTCCCTTCCAAGATCACTTGATGTCATTCTGCGTCACGATATTGTTGAACAAGCTAGAGCTGGTGATACGTAAGCGCTTCTCAACTGATTGAATTACACTATGATGCCAAAAGTTGGTTTCCTCTGACTTGATATTTTATTCGTTTGCTCTCATGGCAGGGTTGTATTTACTGGAACTGTAGTGGTTATACCAGATATAATGGCACTTGCTTCACCCGGTGAAAGAGCTGAGTGTCGAAGGGAAGCACCCCAGCGTAAGGGTGCCAGTGCTGGTCAGGAAGGAGTTAGGGGCCTTCGAGCTTTAGGTGTAAGAGACCTGTCCTACCGCCTGGCCTTCATAGCCAATTCTGTGCAGGTTAGT
>JAULKK010000006.1:10977757-10991246 GCA_032355705.1 Rubia peregrina
AGATACGAAAACCAAAAATGGTTATCCAAACCCCTTACAATGTAATCCTAACTAAATCTAGCAATCTTCCAACAAAAGATAACAAAATAGATGCTAAATGTTTCGGAAAATACATGCATTTGACGTCTCATCAACAAGCATAAATATAGTAGCTTAACCATGATGAAATAAGAAGAGGGAAGTATCGACTTTAGACGACTGAAAGCCAAGATGATGTAGTCTGTCACTAAGACGAGAAAACTAAGCTTGTGGTGACTGTTTGAGTCCATAAAGTACCCTTTGAAATTTGCAGACATAGTGAGGCAGGTGTGAATCTTCAAAGTTGGGGTCGCTGCATATAAACCGCTTCATCCAGAAAACCACGAAGAAAGGCATTACTAATATCAAGTTGGCGCAAGATATGGCTAAGGCGAGAACCAATCGGACTGTGGCAAGCTCCACAATCGGGCTGAAAGTATCCCGATAATCAATGCCATATTATTGAGTGAATCCATGTGCAACCAATCTCGCCTTGCATTTTTCGATGGAGCCATCAGGATTTTTTTAAGTTTGAAACCCATTTACAGCTTACAATATTGACACCAGTCAGTCATATAACACGGGTCTAGGTGTGATTCTTTTGAAGGGCATCAAACTCGAGTTCCATGGCAACCCGCCAAACAGGTTTAACGAGGGCAATGTGATGCGAGGTGGGCTCAGAGAAGAAAGCTCGTCTGTTTTGATTATACCAAACTGTACCATTTGTAAATTGCTTGGGAAGGGATTTCCCAGTACACAGGCGCTTTGTCATGCTAGGAAGAGAAGAAGAAATAATGACTCGTGCAATCGTGTCCTCATCAAGACCAGGGCTACGCAGCGAGTCACCAGCGAAAGGAGCAGATGGCTAAGATGCTGCTCCAGGGGATGCCAGTGGTGGGTCAGCAGATTCAGTCAACTCCGACTGGTGCAATGGTCGATCAGGTTCAGTAGACGGTGAGGTGATCGTGTCATGCATGCATCTGGAACATAGGGCAATCGTTGCACCTGAACAATGGGCAGAAGCGAATGTGTTAGCACCTGTGGCCTAAGAAATTTAGCTACATCAGAAGAATTAGATATCAAAAGTGATAAATCATAAGCTTGCATAAGACCTTTAAAAATTCCCGCTCAGACTGAGGATAAAACACAATGTCAGAAAAGGGTGATGGTGCGATGGAACAAGAGGAAGTAGCATATGGGAAACATGACTCATCAAAGATAACATTTCGAGATATATAGACCTGACCCGTACTTTTGTCTAAACACTTATACCCCTTATGCATGGCATTGTATCCCTAGAAGACAAATATTTTTAAATCGAAAATCAAGTTTATGTATGTTATATTTACGAAGACTTGGCTAGCAAGCACAACCAAAAGTGTGACGAATAAAGTAATTACGAATATTTTTTAGAAGTCGTGTGGTGGGTGAAACATTATTTATGGTATGACTAGGCATACTATTTATAAGATAGCATGATGTCAGGAAAGCTTCATCCCAAAACCTAAGAGGAAGGGACGGGTGCAAGGATGGCTAAACCTATTTCAACAATATGACAGTGTTTTCATTTGGCTACTCCATTTTTAGCAATGTATGAGGACGGGAAACACGGTGAGAGATGCCTAAATGCTTAAAATAGTTGTGGAGACAGTGATACTCACATTCCCAGTCAAACTGGACCGTGCGAATTTTGGAGTTTAGAAATCTATGAACATGATTTTGAAAATTGTAGAAGACCTGCTCAACATCTGATTTATTCTTAATAAGATAAATCCAAGTAAAATGACTATAATCATCCAAAAAACTAACATAACATTTAAAACCTCCATTGAGGCTTGAGCTGGCCCCCAAACATCGATATGAATAAGTTCAAGTGGAAACGTGATAATACGAACAAAATTCTGGAAAGGTAATAGATGACTTTTTGCACATTGGCAAGCATCACACATAGTAAAATTATGATCAAAACAACTGTCTAATTTATTTTACTTTAAAATAGATCTAACAATGATAAGAGTACGGTGACCAAGATGGCATTGTAATGTAGACACCTTGACATTAGCTGAGGCTTGGTGGGCAGTGATGGATGAGGAACGACTTAATGACACTGGATAGAGACCCCCCCCCCTGCTATTACCGAGTAGAAGTGTTTTCTTCGTGACCTTGTCCTTGACAAAGAAAACATCAACATGAAACACAATGAATACATTATTGTCAAATACAAGTTTATGGACATAAATGAGATGCTTATTTATATGAAGGACATGCAAAATATTTTTAAGAGCAGGTGGACGATTTAAACCAATAATTGTAGAATGACCAATGTGTGAAATATGCAATCCTGCTCCATTTTCCACCTGCACCCATATCAATGTAACCGTTTGTATCAACATTATAGCCGCCAGTAGTTGCATTGTTTCCTCCCCGATACTTCTCTGGTTGGTACACATGATTGAAACAGTTTTGGAAATGCAATGCAATATGGCCATAAATTCCACAAACTTTGCAACGAGGCCATTATTTCTGCCACGACCACGACCGTCGCTACCACCACGACGGTAGTTCCCTCGGGGGTTGTTGGCATTGTTGCGACGCGGATTAGTGGAATCATGCTTAATGAATTATTAGTGGACGAGGTGAACTCTGTTGTGCTATTCATCATAGCATCTTGGGCCTCATGAGTGATTAGATAGGAGTAGAACTTCGGAAGGGTCAACTCACATTGGTTGTTCAATACGATGACGACGGTGAAAAGGTCGTTGTGACCTGGCTCTAGACCGGCAAGTATATAGCATATCACTTCTTCATCGAACATAGGATGCCTAATATAGGCGAGTCCTGTCATCTTTTGATAGAACTCCGATGCAATCACGTTTCCATTGTTTGTCGTCGAGAGCTGTGTGCAAATCTGGATAGAGTTTCCGCGGTGTAAAATCTGAAGGTGCGAAACTAATCCTAAGTTTTTGTAAAATTGTGCAGTTATACCCATTTTGCTCAATTCCGGCATAACCCAATGAACTCAATATTTGACCAAAATGAAGAGATAAAATTACACTTGGACACAAAACTGAAAATGCAATGACAATTCTACCCCTTCTTCTTCATCTTCAAACATCTTCTTCTTCTTCATCATCTCCGACATCATGCCACCGTCGCCGAAATTACTTAAACCTATGTGCCCCGTCGAAACTTTCGTGCTAAACCTACAGAAACCTTTGTGCCACCGCTAGAATTATAGAAACCTCTACGCCAAACATGGAAAACCTACAGAAACCAAACCGTTACCGCCGTGCCAAACCTCCGCGGTGCCGCCGCTAGGGATGATCATGGGTCTAGACCCAACCCAAACCCACAGGGCCTAAACCCATTGGGTCAGGTATGGATCTAAAAATTTTAGACCAATCAGGTCCTGGTCCAGGTCTGGGTCTAAATTTTAAAATACTGGTCCAGGTCCGAGTCTAAAATATTAAGACCCAAACCCAACCCAGATCTAACCGGTAGATATAATCCTGAATATATATACATATATATATATATATAATTTTACCTTAGTTTCTATATTACTTTCATATTCTCTCTATGTTTTTATTTTTAATTCAACAAATAATATGTATTGTATATTTGTTCCTTGAAAAAAATGATTCATATGCATATTGAATTTGAATTATTTGTATTTAAGATAATATATTTTATTTAGTGAAAAAATTAAAATATTAGACCCATTTAGGTCCTGTTTCGAACCCAATGCCCATTTAGACCCATTAGATTTGGATATGGGTCTAAGATTTTTAGACCATACGGGTCCAGGTCGGTTATGAGTCTATATAAAAATTTTAGGGTCGGGTCTGAGTCTTATTGGACCAGACCCAGACTCGACCCATGATCATCACTAGCCGCCGCCGTTCTAGAAACTCGCACCAGCCCACCACTAACCCGATGCCACCGCCATTAATCCACCCCAGCCCTGCCATTAACCCTCGCACAAAAACTCACCCCAGCCCCGCATCTAGCCCCACCACAAAAAAATCCACCCATCCCCCCACTAACCCGCCCAGATACCCCAGCCCCACCACCTTAGCCCCATCACCCCGCACACCCATAATTATCAGAAACTCATAGCCCCGTTAAAATTAAAGAAACCAAACCCCTATCCCCATCGGAATTACAGAAACCTCACCTCATCGTCGCTAATCTTCGAGGAGATGTTGACTTCCGGCAGTTGAGGCGGTGAAAATCTGCAGCCCATGAAATTTATCACAGCAGATGGCTGCTTGGGTTTCACCTACGACGTAGCAAATGAGATTGGGATTCCGATGGGATTCTGATTGTTTATGTCCGATCTATTAGTCGCTGTTGAGGCAGATGGGGAGAGTGCGTGGGGAACTAAATTAAGAGTGAGGGTTAGTTCTGTCTTTTTCTATTTTATTTTTTAAATTCAAGGGTATAATGACCATTTCGCTAATTTTCGGCCAATTTGACCGTTGACATTTTGGTCAATGAAGTTCAGAGTTAGATTTGCACTTTCAAATTTTACAAGATTATATTTGTACTTTCGAACAAAACACATTGTTTAAAATACATTCTTCTCTGAATAAAAAGAAATATCAAATCATTCTATTTGTCATACAAATTTGTATGAAATGACTTGTGTGACGATTTGACGGTTCAAAACATTACTGTGTTAATTTAGTTTCAAATTTAAAAAATACTCCCCCCGTCCCACCAGTTTTGACTTATTTTTTGTCAACTTTCTCGTCATATTTGACCATACATTTCAACTAGTATATAGACTCTAATATCATCATGTGAGATATTGTTAGACTCCTATGTTTACGTAGTTTCTAAATATCAAATTTTAATATATAATTAATATCCATAATTAAAGTTATTCATGATCAATCATGATCTGAGAAAGTTGACAAAAAAATAGGTCAAAACTGGTGGGACAAAGGGAGTAGAAGAAATGCCAAAATAGTGGTAAACGCACATACATACAGTTGACTCGTGTCCTTACTAACATCCGCCCGCATTTTCTGTTGTTCTCTCTCCATTTGAGTTCTTTCTCTTTGACCACTTACAGTTACTTACCCTTGCGCTTCCAGTTTCACATTTCAGTCTCATTTCATAAGTGCAGAAGAAGCACATCCAGGTGTGATTTGTGAATCCGATGAAGTAGGATTGTTGATGGGCTCTTACTCTTCAACAGCAACAACAATGGAAGAATCCTCGGCCCCAGAAACCCAGAAGCAGTTTCACATTTCCGATGATCCGAACCTCCAAAACGACCACGCATCGCAAAAACCCCAATCTAAAGAAACCCTAGAAGAGGCCGTAAAGCCCCTGTCACCGTCGGAGAAGATCCATGACGCGGATGATGGGGTTGATTGGGAGTACGAGAATGCCCTGGACGACGAGATTCGTCAGGTGATTTACACGGAGAGCCTGAATGAGGCGGTGATCAACCTAGCTCTGCAGGAGAATGCTCGCGGAGTTTCAGAAGGGAGCGATGATGGCGATACGAGTGGGAATGTGGAGGTTGAACAAAGCAACGGTCTTAGTGGTAGGAGCTACAATAATTATGATAACAGGAGGCAGTTTCTGTATCCCATCAGGATGGACGCCGAGGACTGTTCGTTTTATGTCAAAACTGGGAACTGTAAATTCGGAATGATTTGCAAGTTTAATCATCCGCCCAAGAAGCGCAGTCAGGTAGAATTAGTTGTTTTTTTTGTATAAAGATAGCATTTTTCTTAGCATGTGATGTTTTGTTGGATATATGATGATCAAATGTTATTCAGAAGCATCTACAGTATGGGATTTGTTGCCTGTGATTGATTTCTTCCTCTATCTGTTTTCAAAATAATGCCTGCTGCTTTGTTTCCACATTTTCAGATCACGGTTTTCATTATGTTTTGTAATTATTTAAATCCAGAAGATCTGCAATGTTGATTGTAATCTAGTCCGCTGCCTGATCATCAATGTTTTCGTACTTCAAAGTTCAAAGTTGTTAAGTGATTAGAGGTTACCTTCCATGCTATGGATGTTATAGCTATGTATTCACTTCTTCTTTTTTCTGCCCTTGAGTTGCAGGTTTCAAGAGACAGATCAAAGGCCAGGGCTGAAGACTCAGAACGCTCAGCACAGACTCAATGCAAGGTAGTGAAGCATTATCAGGATATGCCTAATCTTCTGTTTGTTTGTCTGTTTTAATTGAGGCAGAATGCTTTTGTCATTCGTCATATGGAAAGAATTTAGCAAGCCAATGCTCGATTGTAGACATGAAACTCTGGAGCTGTATTGTGTGCAATTCCAGTTGAAATTTGTTGATATTTGTCTCTGATTTGTGTCTCTTATGTTGATAGATGCCTGTTGTATAATCAACAACAACTAAGATAATGTAGTTATCTTTTGAAGATTAATCTCTAACTAAATTGTTGAATTTCATTTACACTCTTTGTATTATTGGTACTGACTAGTGGTTCTAAGGGTTCATAGAGGTTTTTGGCACATAATTGAGAAAGAAAGGAAAAGTGGCGGAGAATCTAGAGAGCTAGTGCAAAGGTGATGGAAATGAGTGGAGGAGAAGTAAGGGAAAACATTAATAGTTGTCAGCAGAGGGGGGTGTGAACCTCAAATTGGGACAATTCAAAAAGGAAATTGTGAACCTAAAATCAAAATATATGGAGTATGTGTGTATAATAAAACCGATAAATTTTAAATGCAAAAGAGATATGGAGTTCCTATTCATTTTATAAACAAGTGTAACTAATCATTTTTTCACTATACCCATTACTACTCTCTACTAATATCAATCACATTCCCTTTTTATAGACCAAGCACCCCTTGAATGCTGGAGTAATACCTTTTACAACACTCCATTATGAGTGCACTTATTTCTCTTGCTAACTAGAAGATGATTAAGTACTGCCCTTTGGAATGGTGAATATGAAGCTGAAGGGACAGTGTAGCAGTGCTGTACATATCTATTCTTGCCCTATCAATAATACAAATGAAGAGTACTTTTTAAAGGTGATCTCTGTTTTATGGGTTGCTTTTGAGATCACCAGAGATCTGGCATTTTATAGACATGAAATTGTCACTGTAAGAATGGGTCTCTTTTGTTTGCGCTATAGTTTGCTTCTTGTGTTAGCCATTTGCTGAAGCACTCTACATAAAACTGTGACGTGAGGGTATTTTGTACATCTGATAACTGTTTTGGTTATTCCTCCTCCTATTCTATATAGTGATCACAGGAAAATTGGGTGAGTGATACTTAAGTCCAGACAGTTAGTCAAATGATTTTTACACCTTTATGGTCCATGTATGCAAGGACCAGATCTTAGGCACATGCTGATTGCTGTGGTTCTTAGTGGACCAACCAAGTGGTAAGATATTTACTGTCTACTTGCCATGTTTGACTCTCAAATACTACCTCCGTCCCAGAATAAACTTCTTAATTGCTTTTGACTCAATCTTTTATGCAAGTTGATATGGCAGAATCTTCTAATGTCAAAAATCTGCTTTTGTAAGCTTTTTAATGAATGATGTCATGAATAGTGTCAAAAAGTAGTAAATAATGATAAAGTTGATGGTTTAGTGGGGGTAAATTTGGTAGAATGACTGACTACGTATGGAGAATTTACAAATTGGAAGTTATTTGTGGGATAGACTAAAAATGAAAGTAAGAAGTTTGTACTTTATTGTGGGACGGAGGGAGTACAAATGAGGGAGTACAAATGTATGTCCTTTATGTCGGGGCCACTAGAATGAATCATCCAATCAAATTAAGTCACCTCCAGTGCTGTTGTTTCTTGTCGATTTGTTCAGAATCTTTTTAACTTCTTGTATAGAGTATATGCTATGCAAATGCAATGGGAATAGTATAGTTTGAAACCAGTGGAGATTCATTGACATCTGTTTATTTGAGGCTCTTGGGGCTACCCTGCTTAATTCTACGTCTTAGGAAGCATTGCTCAACTTGTGACCCTTGTCTAATTTATAAATTTTCCCTCTTTTTTGTTCTCAGTGGAGTGGAACAGGAGAACACAAATAGATTTGGATCTTTAAAGTATTTGTTGCAATTAAGTTTAAATAGTTCTTTGAGTAAACTAAAATATTTCAGGGAACTTTCATCTGGTGAAGCATGTTTCCCCTTCAATAAAGATGATATCTTTTGATGACCTATACTCACTATACTGCATTACAACTTGGCGATGGATATCGTTTGTTATTGTTGACGATTTTGTTAGATCAACAAAGTCCTCTTCCTTATCCATATATTTTTGTTCTTCTCTACACGTCTTGGTGATATTCTGTAACTGTCCCATCAATGTTTTTGCTTATTCTCCTGAATGCTTCCTTCTATACCTCAAGAGTTAGGGTTCTGATACATTTTCTCGGTGATCTCTTGAAGGAAAATTTCTATTTTCAGTATATAGCTCGGTTGGTACTTTATTTCTGTATGAAATAGTTGTATCTTGAAATGATGTTGTTTTGAACTTTTGTTGCAGTATTTCCTGACATCAGGGGGCTGCAAATACGGTAATGCATGCAAGTACATTCATGGTAGGGAGAGAAGTGTAGTGTCACCTATTGTTGAGTTCAACTTCCTCGGACTGCCTATTCGACTGGTACTGAGATTTATGTCATATATAAATATGTTATGTAGTTGATTTACTATATTATTCAGCATTTTGATGTTTATTGTTTCTAAACAGGGAGAAAGAGAATGTCCCTACTACATGCGTAATGGTTCCTGCAAGTATGGATCAAACTGCAAGTTCAATCATCCTGATCCTACACCTGCAGCTGGAAATGACATGGCATCTGGCTATGCTAATATTGGATCCATGCACAGTGCTGCCCAGTCAGTTGACATCTCATGGTCATCTTCACCAGTGATACTTCCACAAAGCCCCGGAATTCCATCAACTTCTGATTGGAATGGATACCAGGTAGTTTTTGGCTCACTTTCACTCATGGAGTTCAAATCTCAATGTCTATTTTTCTGTAGTTATTGTACAAGACCTGGTTGGCCATTAGTTTATGTGTAAGTTGTAGTTGATAACTGAGTGTTTGGGTTTTCTTCAGTTTTGAAGGATTTTGAATCTATATTTCTCTGCTAATGTCTTGGTAGGAAGATCCACAACCTTCTGCTGCTAATTCTTTCATGCATGTTTTCGTTGGTACAATATTGATTAAAGATGTACATTGTTCCTAATCAAGAAATGAAATCACTTGATACTTTAGGAAAGTTTGTAACATATCGAGTATACGTAAGTTTAGTGGAGAATTGAGAGGGTCTTTGTGTTCAGTTTCTTATAAATGATTATCGAGTCTAATTCAACCAAGGAGGAAGTCAGAATGCTGAGGCTGACAACACGTATAGAAACAAATATGATAATTGTGGTGACTGCTATGTCATTTATTCATGGCTAGATTAGATTGGGCATATATTATCTTCACACTGAGATCTAATCTGCAGATTGGACATTGTCATTATAAAATTTATTTACAACTGTCTTTTGATTTTGGCACCATCACTGACTTTAAAATGTTGCATAAATTTGCTATTTCAATCAGATTCATCCTAATGATTTCGTTAGCTGATGTTAGGTTTTTTGTCGTTAATTTGCTGGCTGTTTCGTTTGGTTACAACTTTCCTCATTTAATAAATTTAAGTAGTTTATGAGTTGATCTGCATGAGTTAAAACTTGAAACTTAAATGGGTTCACTTACTGAATTTTGGGTATTCCTCGTGTTTTTACTTATGATTGGATTGAGACTGCGAGCTACACAACATCAGAAATGAGTTTACCGATACCTCCAGCATTTGCTATGAACAACCCAGCAATTGAGACCAACTTGTACACCCACCACCAACTACAAATGCCAGCTGATGAATTTCCTCAACGGCCTGGCCAAGCTGACTGTAGTTACTTCATGAGAACTGGAGACTGCAAGTACAAATCTAATTGCAGATTTCACCATCCAAAGCTTCAAAGCTCCAAGCCACCTACACCTTGTGCTTTAAGTGACAAGGGCTTGCCTCTAAGACCTGTAAGTTCTTCAGAAAAGAAAGCTTGAATCAATTTCCGGAAATATCTGCTCTTGCATTTGTGTTTAGCCATGAAGAATCCTGCTCATGGCACTTTTTGCTTAGTTCTCATAGGCATATAATCTTGGCATTATGATATCAAGGGTATCATCAGTTGAGGCTGACTGGGGAGATGCATCTTGGCAAATGATTGTCCTCATTCACACAGTGAGATGCTTATCTGGTATATCATGTTTATTGCATGCAGGATCAATCAATCTGCTCATTTTACAACCGCTACGGCATTTGCAAGTTTGGTCCTGCTTGTAAGTTTGACCATCCTGAAAATTGGGGAAAACCGTCATCTTCAGATGGGATGGGGATGCCCAGAAGTGAAATGGAAGCTGGTTTCTCTTAAACTAACCTGTTGCTAAACCGGACTGTCAAGGTCTCATGTAATTCTAGGTCAGGCTATTTAATCTGAATAAAATAAAGTTGGACGTTGAATGATCTCCCTAGTTTTTGTTTGTTGTGGGGTTTTGGTTTGGTGAAGAATCTGTATATAGCTCCAGGAGGATGCCACCATGTTCTTAGCATATGGTGACTGGGCTATTAAAGCGCAAGCAAACTAGTATGTGAAAATTTATCTGCCGTAGTCACATTGAATTGCATGTTTGTGCGTCTCTTTGATGTATATTGTGACCTAGTATAAAAAGTGGTTTTAAAGGAGCAGTTGGCTTCTCTATATTGGATAGAGCAAATGTTAAAGCCAAAAGCCATTAACAACCATCTCCAGTCGTCCAGCAAATATATAGTGCTCCGTGAGTGCGACTCTATTACAGCATGGTTGAAAAAAGTTCGTAAACACGTATGATTGAATGACTTTTTAAGTTAAAAATCTGACCCGACACGATCGAACTCGATTTTGAATCAAAAATTAATTCCAAAGTTGATAAAGCTTGAGAAATAACAAATGGATTGTGATATGTGTCTCGATCCAATTCGTAATTGACCCAATCTGTAACAATCTAAAATTCAATTAACTCAATGTATAGTCGATATAAATCTAAAGTAAATATTTTGTCGTTCAAATAAGTAATAAAGAATTGGGGTATTTTTTTATTCATAGATCCAACGATCTACTATTATGATTACATAAATGATAAGGTTTGCTATTAGACCGACTAAAGGTTTTATCACTCATAAAAAAATTTATTTTAAAAATATTTAAGGTCGTATTATAAGTATTTTTCAATCATACCTCTATTGTTTTTTTAAAAATACCCATTTTTTCATTTTCATTTTAGACAATTCCACCATAAAGTGGGTCTCACGATCATAACATAAACAAAACTCCCAGTGTTATATGAGCATTTGTGTTAGAAACCAGGGCAATATACTAATATATATAGTTTCACAAAATTTACACTTTCAAAAACAATATTCCCAGGTGTATTGAATTACTAATTTCACCTATCCAAAGAAAACTAAGCCAAACAAATGAATTAACTACATCGAATCACAAATTTATACTCCCCGTATCATTCGGCATTGGCTGCGTTTATGAAATTAACCCTAGTTAAAATCAGTGGTTGTGATTGTTTTGCCTAGTTTCTTCTCTCTTTTTTCCTTTTCTTAAAAACATTTTACCTAATTTAATTTAATTTAATTTCTTTTAGTTTTATTTTTTCTGTACTTATATACATTGTGTACTTTGTTTGTTTATTCTTTTTATATATACTTCCGAGTTCTGATTGGGATAAAGTTGTGTGAGAGCGATTTGAGTTTTGCCTAGTATTTATAAGGTGGTAAGTCGAGGATATGGTATATCAATATTAAGTGTGCATCTAATTGTTTCATATGTGAATTTTATTATTTGTGTAATATTAAATTCTTAGTTATATTTTAATGTACTTTTAAATGATAGTATTATGTATATATGAAATATAATATCTATTATTGTAGAATATAATTTAGTATTTTAAAGTATAATCTACAGTGTATACTAGCATATGAAAGTGTTTTACTTATTAACACAAATGAAAGAGTAATGATAAAACAGTGAAAATTCATAGTGAAACCACATAGTGAATGATCTGACAAAAATGAAAAAAACAAATATATCTCTAATTGGTTGCACCTTTTAAGAAAAGTTGATTAGTGATTTAGTTTTTTACTAGCATCCACATCATTCAATGTAAATTTTTAGTCTCTCTATCATCACTCTATAAATAAATGTTGATTGATACAAATTTATATGCTAATAAGGAAAAATAAATCAATAAATGATACAGGTAAAAGTTCTATACGTGTAATGTAATAAATAAAATCCCACAAGCTAATGTAACAATATTTAAAATAATTAAATCATAATAAGAATTATTAAAATATTATGCATGTCTATACTGTAGACTTCGGTAAAATATTATAAATGGTGAAGTTATAATTTTTTTATTTCGGTAAATTCAAGCTGATTCGGGTTATGTTACAGCAGACTTAGGTAAATGATTATAAATGGTGAATTCATATTTTTATTCAAAATTATGTATTTAATAACATGTTGAGTCCATCTTTTAAAAGAAAGTCTTTCTATAAGTTATCAAAATAATAATATTTAAAATGCAAATTTACTAGGTACATTTATCTTGGTTTTCCTATATATTTGCCTGTAAAGTCATATGCATCTCATTGATTATTGTGTTGGCATTTGTGAACAAGTATTAAAGAAAAAAAACATTCCATGTTGGAATATACAGTGAAGTTCATATTTGCGAGAAGAATATTGCGATGGAATTGATTTATAGAAACTTGTTGATTATGGAATATTGAGTACAACCGTGTAGAAGCATAATGGAATATGGAAAATCTCTATATTTATGGAATTGGATTAATGGAATATTATGGGATAATTAAGATAAGGAAAATCCCTTTATTTATGGGAGTTGGATATGCTTCAAAAGCATATAAGGAATAGGAATATTATGGAGATAATTATGATGTATTCCGATATGCAATGAACTATAAATAGAGGACATTATACGACTGCAAGTACTTGGAATTAAACCGAGAAAATCTGCACATAAGATTTCTATCTTCCGAGAGTATTTGTGAGAGCCAGATTCTTCATGTTACAACATACACGACTCGGGTGCTAAAGTTCAGAACGTGTACCTTAATTCCTCGGGAAGAGGAGATCCAGCGTCGACGAGTTTTGAGGTCAGAGGGAGTCTGATCAAGGCAGATAGGTAGCAAGGAGATCTTGCAAAATCCACACGTTGTAATTAGAAGATAAGTATAGTTGTATGGTGTACTTTGTACTCTATATCTGATTAGAGGATTTATTCTGAACTGGACTAGGCCCCGCAGATGTAGGTGGATTTCACCGAACTGCGTAACCAAGTTGTGTGTCTCGTGCATTATTTACTTTACATACTT
>JAULKK010000006.1:10991346-11003999 GCA_032355705.1 Rubia peregrina
CTCCTCCTTTTTCCTTTTTGATGGGATGGTGTTAATATTTGATTTGCACACGTTTCTTTCTCTTCTACTATTATTAGTCATTTTCTCCTAACATACTTCAAATCAATATTTGATATCCTTCAATATTTTAATCTCTTAATATTTTAGTTTGTCTCTAATATTGAAATGAAGTCAATATTAATTTTTTCAAGAAAAAACATCAATCCAAACAAAGAGTCCGTCTCTTGAGAGACAGTATTTTCATAAGTCACGGAAAGACCAGTGTTTAATGTGTAAATTAGAATAAATGAAGATAAAAATTTGGGGTTGCATGAATCAGGTTATAAACTTTATAACTACTAGACATTGCATAATAAATTTTTAATATTGGAACTATGACATTTTACCTTTATTATTCTAATTAAATCTCGTCTTTCCAAAAGTTTATGGAAAGATGGCATTTCCCAAAACTTTGCCCCAAATGAAACATAAAGTTCAAAATCATACAAAAAATTAATATATGAGAGATAATTGTTAAATTCAGAATAAAAATATATTGACATAAAAAATGAATATAATTACCCATGTCTTGTTCAAATGATTTTAGAGTAAGTATATAAAGTTATATGCTCCCTCTGTCTCAATCGAATCCGCTCACTTTTTAATCAAATTTTTAAAGGCACGTTTAATAAAAAAAAAGTGTGCAAATTTGACTCGGACGAAGGGAGGAGACAGTTGGACTTATAAGGGTCCACCGATCAGGTCTCCGTCAAACCCAAATCCATTTAAATCCTGATCCGGACCCAACCCATTCAATAGGTCTTAAAAAATTGAACATATACCCAATTTAATGGATCTGAACTCTAAAGGTTTGGATCGGATCATACACTCATTCTAATAGACATATAGTTGACGAAAGATCCAAAAATCACCCATTAAATTATAGTATTTCACAACCAACTTTTGTCAGTTCAAAGTATATTATCATCTGCACTAATTAGGATGTAGTTGTACATTGACAAGAGCTAGAAACAAGCCTAGTGCAAAAAAACTAACCATATTCCTTGGAGCAAAGGAAGCTACACCAAGTACAATAACAGAATCCTCAATAGTATATATTAATTTTTCTGACCATCTCATGAATCATGACTCAATAATGAACTCTCACTGTCATGGTTCTACATCTTCAGAATTGACCAGTGGACTGTACATGCAACCAATGTACTTTAGAATCCTGACCAGCCAATATCTAGCTATTTAGAAATGCATGCATTTTACCTACAATCAGCCTCAATTTTGCCACACATATATGATAGTCAACCGCAAGATTTAGCAATTTTCAGTGATCCATATATATTGATCTCCAACATTAATTAGTTGCTAGTTATTGAAGCTAGAGCATGTTGAAAGTGTTTGGCTGCTTAGCTTGAGCCAGCATTTGGACTACTTCCCTCATGGTAGGCCTCTGAATGCTGTGCTCTTGAACACACAGCATGGCCACGAAGAAAACCTGCATTGCCTCATCCAGTGGGATGTTCTTAAGCCTCTGATCTTGGATCTTTACCACCCCTTCTTTGCTCCAACTGGTCTTGATATTTGCCCACTGCACAATGTCTAATCCCTCTTCCCCGAAATCGCCAACTGGTTTTCGACCCGTGATCAACTCCAGCAGCACCACACCAAAGCTGTACACATCACTCTTCTCATCCACCTTCAATGTGTAGGCATATTCTGAAAATGTTCCCACAAAAGTGCAGGCAGGCATACCAATTAGTCAATGGAAATGGAAAGAAATAGAGGGTAGGACCAGTTTCTTGCATACTGCATGATCCCCCCCACTATTCTTTTACACTGAAAAGCATGAGTGTTGAAACATGAGTAAAAGAAAGTGACCTCTAGGTATTTATAAAGGAAAAGGTGGATGTTTGCTGTTGTATTTCTATAGTACATGTTTCTCTTTATGGGGTTTGGAGAAAGTGCAGCTTTTATTGATCACAAATTTTTGGATTCCTACTGACAACTTGGACTCTGGCTGTTTATAAAACTGGCTGTTAGTAGTATTGATGAGCTATTATCACTTATAAGAATTTTACTTTAATGTAGTGGTGTTGGATATTTTCTTTTCTTGGAATACACTCATTTGAACATTGCTGTGGTCCAAAGCAAAGAATATCCCATGCACTGTCTAGATAAATTTTGAGTGAAAAGAGAGACAAATTTGTTTTCTTCCTACTAGACAACATCACCAGTTATTCTTAGATTCCAGCATAAGTAGATTTTATAAAGAATCATAAAGTGAGAACAGATATGCATTTATGTGAATTCAGATTGAAGTGGTAATGTAATGAAAAAAGAATACCTGGAGCAATGTAGCCATAGGAGCCAGCAATAGCAGACATGCATTCAGATGTGCCATTATCTTGCAAGAACTTTGCTAAGCCAAAATCAGCTACATGAGCCTCAAAATCTGAACTAAGCAAGATGTTGTTGGACTTGACATCGCGGTGGATTATGAGAGGGGAACAATCATGGTGCAAGTAACAAAGACCTTTTGCTGCTTCGATAGCTATCTTCAGCCTAGTATCCCACTGCAAATATGCTCCACTTTTCCCATGAAGAACCTCTCCTAAGCTCCCATTTGGCATGTATTCGTACACCAGCAAGTTTGTCTCTTTATTGGAACAGAATGCGAGCAATCGCACGATGTATCTGTGCCTGATCTTCCCAAGAGTTTGAATCTCTGCTGAGAGGCCATGATCATGATGAGTTGAGCCTTTGTTCATTCCCAACTTTTTCACTGCTACTTGCTCTCCGTTGGGCATTACGCCTTTGTACACAGTTCCTGCTCCACCTCTTCCTATGATGTTGTCTTGCTTCAAGCACTCCAACACATCCCCGCTTCCGAATTCCAGCTTTTGAAATGCTGTGAGCTTCCATGATCTTGTATGCTTCCTCACATTTTGAGTTTTGATGATTGCCAGAGCCGCGAAAACCAGGGAACAGATTAGAAGCCCCAATGCAAATATGAGCTTATACTTGGCTGGAACCTTAGCTTTTCCATCAGTTTGGTAGTTATGCGCGAACGCGGCATCAGATGTATTGTTGCAAGGATTCAAGTAGAAGCCACAGAGATCAGGATTCCCAATGAAAGATGTGGAGTTCAGAATGGAATATTGTCCAGTTTCAGGTACTGAACCACTGAAGTTATTATGGGAAAAATCTGCAGAAGTTAGGCTCTTGATGGTACCAATTTCTCTGGGAAGGCTCTGGCTCAACAGATTCCAAGAAACATTCAGATAGTTCAATATATGAATTTGAGCTAGCTGGACAGGAATCGAGCCGAAAAATTGATTCTGGCTCAGATCAAGATAAGTGAGAGATAGGCATTTACCAATTTCAGGTGGAATGTTGCCTGAAAAGTTGTTCTTACTCATGTCCAACTTCAAGATGCTACTGAGATTGCCAACTGCAGAAGGAACATTTCCGGAAAAGTGATTTCCACTCACTATAAGGTTCTTCAGTCCAGAGAATTTTCCAATGGAAGCAGGAACAGAACCGGATAAGCGATTATTCGACAGATTAAGGCCCTCCAATACAGCAGATGCTGATGAGCTATTTGTTTCTTTAATGTGTCCACTTAGAAGATTGTTCTGCAGTTCCATAAGTGTCAGATAAGGCAAGTAAAGAAACCCATGTGGGATTGCACCACTCAAGAAATTCTGCCCCATTCTGACTCTAGACAGACTTGTGCAGTTACCAAGCTCATCAGGCAAAGGGCCAAGCAGAAAATTGTTGAACAAGATCAAGATTGCCAATTTCCCTCCAAAACACAGGCTTCTTGGAACCTGTCCAGTGAGCTTGTTGGTCGAGAAATCAAGCGCTGAAAGCCTGCCATTTCGCCCGAGCTCAGGAGGGATGGATCCAGTGAAGTTGTTTTTCCACAGATTCATCACTTCCAGGTGAGGCAGATCTTCCACAAGCTGTGGAATTTCGCCGTGCAGCTTGTTCATGAACAGGTTGAGAAGGGTCAGTTTTCGCAGCGCTGAGAGCTCAGCCGGGATCTCTCCAGCAAGTGCATTGTTGGAAAGATCAAGAGACTTGAGGCTGCTCAAATTCCCCAACTCAGGAGGAATAGAGCCACTGAGCTGATTGGTTTGCAGAAAGAGAGTATCCAAGTTCTTGAGACGGCCTAATTCAGGTGGAATGATACCATGTAATCCACAACTTGAAAGATCCAAATGCACCAAACTGATGAGCCTCCCAATATCCCCTGGAATTCCTCCATCAAATCTATTATAATAGCCCAGTGAGAGCCACTGCAGATTGGTGAGATTACCAAGCTCTCCTGGAATGAAACCCTCCAAACCATTCCCAGCCAGGGACAGGTAAATGAGCTGCTTCATGCCTCCATAGCTGCGCGGTATCTGCCCCGAAAAGTAGTTTCCACCCATGTTCAAATGCTGCAGCCTCTGAAGCTGAGTGACACCATCCGGAAGAGGACCCGAAAAGTTGTTGTTGTACACATCAAGAGCCTCAATTCCCTGCATGCTGGAAAAATCCCAGCTCAAATTCCCACCAAAAAGATTGTTGGAAATGTTGAGAAGCCTCAGATTTTGCAGCTTGTGAATTGCAGCAAGGATGTCCCCATTGAAGTTGTTTCCAGCCACCGACACGTTCCTCAGAGCTCCAAGCTGGTTCAGCACAGGGGGAAGAGTGCCGGAAAGGTTCAAATTGGATATGTCTAATGAGACCACTAATCTGTTTTCATCACACTGGATGCCACTCCACATGCAGAGGTTCTTGTAGTATGACAAGTTCCAGCTTTCAAGAGAAGGGGTTGAGGGCTCAAACTCAAAATTTCCTTTGAGATCAACAAGATCACATGCCTGCCTCCTAAGCAGCAGATTGTGTGATGCAAAAGTAGTCACAAAACAAGTTAGGAAGATTGCAAGAAGACATGGCAAAAGGGAGAGTTTGGTAACCATTTCTTAAGGGTTGGTTAGAATGGCAAGAATAACATGTCCATTGATCTGTAAAATGGAGGAGTAGTAGTGGAGGTCCTTGGATATGCAGTTTCCTTTATATTGTGGATTCATCATCTTTAACTTTATCAAGAAAAGAAAAGCAAAAGCAAAGTTCATCAAAGGAATAAAGATGCATCTTCCCAGTAGGGTAAAAGACCATTTCTTTGATCAACCAAACCAAAGCAAAGCAAGGTTCAGTACCACTTTATTCCTCATCAAGTTAGGAGTGTCCGACTGTGTCCAAGCGTGAATTCCAAATTAAAACTAATTGGTATTAAAAACTTAATCCACTCCTAATGTGCATATTCAGATTTTTTGTTCAATATTGTCAAGTTAAAGTCAATTAGTGACTCGCATACTTAGAATCTATTATAAATTTCTAACATGTGGCACCTAATGTTCATTTTTTACTACGAGTAAGAATGAACTTATTGTCTGATTGTTTGACAATTTTTATAAGTTGCTTTACTTATAACTTATGCAGACTAAACTGTTAAAAAACAGTTTATTCTAAAAAGTGTAAGACACTTAAGAAAAAATAGAAATCATTATCCCTTACTTTTAAAATAAGTCAAATTGGCTTATAAACAAAATTCCATCAAATATGGACGGTTTCTAAAGAAGTTGCTTCCTAAAATAATCTTATAACTCTATTTTTAGAGTAATGAAACGGTGTGAGACATTAGAATCTAATAAAAAATATTTCTCCAATGTCCACATCCCAAATGATCCTTAAACATGGTCGATATAAACAATACGTAGTTGTAAAAGAACAAAATCTACATAGGACTTGCAAATTTGTGTATAAAAAACCCTCGTGTTTTGTGCTTTTTATGTATAGTATATCTTTTGCATGGAAAGTGAAGAGGGATTTTTGAGCCTCGCCAACTTTAGGCCACTCCAAGAAAAAGCAAAAGCCATTATGCTCTCATTTTAAAGCTTTGCATGGATCCATGCTTGTTTAAAGTTTATGTTTTACCCACCTCTTCTTTTTCTGTCACTCAAAATTTCAAAATAAAATAGAAAACGAGAAGTAATTGGTGATCATTTTTTGTTTTTAAAATTATTATATAGATCAATTGACTTCAGGCGGCTGTAGAAAGCAAGACACTTGTCTAATGACCTCATATCGTATCTTAAAATGAAGCTAATCATGATCTTCCCCAAAAGTGCCTACTCAATTGGGTGGATGTAAGTATCCCAGGAACAGAAACGAAAGACAAATAGTGCATATGTTCCATTATTGGAGATTAATTTCTAAGTTTTTCTACACTTTGCAGGTGATAAAGAAAGTAAAAATAATATTTCCAATATTAATAATTTTATTCATACAAATATTTTAATTTACAAACTCTTGTTTTATGCAGCCTAAACTTTAGACCAATGTTTATTGTGCAATTATTGTAAGTTTCATTTTGGAATGAGTTTTTTTTACAAAATATACTAATAAATTTAAGGACTTACCGTGCAATTATCAAAATGCTATAAATATCACAAAAAAATCAGAATTTTTATTTTCCTTTTTCTGATCAGGATTCTCCTCCTTCGATCGGAAGTTTATAATCGACGCAGTTCCACCGCCAACCGCCACCACTCTTTCTCCGTGATTCTTCTTCTTCTTCCGCCACGCTCTTGCACCGAGATCGAGATCGAGATCAAAGCTTCGTTGAAGCTGAGCTCCTACTTTCTCGATTGATCAACATTTCTGGCAGCAGAGGGCGTTCTCATCGACGGCGCTGTGACAAGGTGAACGACAATGAGAGAGCCACGAGTTGACGAGGCTGATTTGAACGACAATGATGCGACGAGGCTAGGTTTTTTAGATTCAAACGGCAACGTCGAGTGACGAAGAGGAGCGAAGATTCGACGATCTGGAAGCGGCTGCTCGCAATTTCTAGCACTTCGGCGAGCTCGCAACGGAGGAGGTTTGTGATTTTTCGCATTGCAACGAGCTCACATTATTCCGCGATAAAAAGAGAGGCGTGTGAGATGCATGAGCCTAAAGGAAGAAGACGGCGAGCGTGCATCTCACGCGCAACCGGAGCTGACGATGACGATGGACTGCAATGGCGGTGGACGGCCACAGCGGCGGCGAAGCTGAGCTTTTTTTCCGAGACGTGAGCTTAATATTGCGTTTTACTTTTTCCAAAAACTTGCTGAGATTTAATATTTTTTTACTGAGATTTATATCAGCAATGATTGTTTGGTCTACTGGTTAGTACTCATGTTGTTGAGCTTAGAGGTCTTTTATTTTGAAGAATTTATGTTCTTGATTTACATGCTGAGATTTAATATTATTTGGTGTAATGGTTGTTGCTCTAGGTTTTGTGGTTAGTGGCCTGAGTTCAAATCCCACCAGGCCCTTTTTTTTGAAGTTTTTTTATTCTTGAAGTACTGTAGTTTTTTGTTAATGTTTGTAGCTCTTTTTTCTCTTATGTTGATATTTTCATTATTCGGGTGAGATTTAATTGCCTCAGGATCTTCTGTTACATTTTTGTTTATCACTATTTGTTACACAAATAAGATTCTGCCATGTGTACCTCATAAATTAATTAATATTAGTCTAATAATTTTTATTTTGGTGTAATTTCATTAGGATATACACATGACAGAATCTTATTGGTATAACACATAGTGATATACAAAAGTGTAACAGAAGATCCTGAGCCGATTTAATTGATATGAGTTGATGTTTTGTAATTTTTTGGGTCATATGGATTAATATTTGTAGGTTCTTTTTAAAAAATTTCTCATTTTGATATTTATTATTTTCCGGCTGAGGTTTTGATAATAGCAGTTGATGTTTGTAGTGTCTTTTTCTTATTTTCATGTTTCTCATTTTTTGGATTTTGCTCCGGTGTTAGAAGTTGATGTTTGTAACTTTTGGATGATATAAGTTGATATTTGTAGTTTTTTTTATAAAAAATATTTGTTGATGTTTTATGATTTTCAGAGTGAATAATTTTTACTCTTGAGGTACCATAACTTTTTTTATTGATTTTTTTTAGTTTTTTTCCCTCTTATGTTGATATTTGTCATTTTCTAGATGAGTTTTGGTGATAGGAGTTGATGTTTATAACTTTTTTGGTGATGTGGTTGATTTTTTTTTGTAGTATTTTTCTTTTATGTTAATGTTTTTCATTTTTTGGGTGAAGTTTAGATGATAATAATTGATGTTTTTAGCTTTTGGGTGATATAGGTTGATGTTTGTAGTTTTTTAAAAAAATGATAATTTAAGTTTTGTTGATATTTTTATGATTTTCAGTTTATTTTTTGTCAATTGTAGTAGACATTTTTTTTCTAATTTTTTGTTGATTTTAATTTTATTTTTATATATTTTTTGCTATTTAATTTAATTTTTTACATATTGTTTGCTACAATTTTTTAGTTGATGCTTTATGATTTTTCGTTGATGTTCTGCTATTTTTTACTGGTGTTTATAATTTTTGGTTTGCTGATTCTATTGATTTTTTTTGTATTTTCTAAACAGTTTTTATATATTTTTTGATTTTTTTGCAAATTGCATATGGCGGAAAAGTGATGGAAAAAATTGGATAAAAAATCCCCAAAAAATATTAACATTAGAGATAGATCTCTGTCAAAATTATTAGAGATAGATCCCTAGATCTAGAATATAGTTAGAAATGTATAAAAGCCTCTGGTTAAAGTTTAGTCTGCCTCACATGAGAGCATCTTCAAGTCATTTCTGATTTAAACTAGTTAAGCGGGACAAATTAACTTCAACATGCCCGTTACATGGATGTCAATGTTGAAATATTTCCAAGGTCCAATTTGAGTCATTTTAATTGAAAGATCCCGATTTAACTTACTTAAGTATATTTAAAATTACTAATGATACGGAGAATAACATTTGACTCATTTCACTAATCAAAAGTGTTTAATTTTGACCTCAAAATTAAATTGATAAATAAGTTAGGATATTATCATATGTGATCTTGTTAGATTCGTAATAACATGTATTTTAAAAATATTATTTTTTCATAAATTGTATTAACACACGATATCAATGGTCAAACTTTTTTAGAGTCAACTGATGAAAATAAAAAAGCGTGCAAAATTAACTGGGACAGAAGGACTAATTAACCTTTTTTTTAGTCCTTATCATGCAGCTAACATGATTACAGTCTCATTAACTTATATTGCTAAAAACATAATTACAAATGAGTGTCAAATTATGAAACGGATTTGTAATCATGGAATGTTGAGTGTTTTCAATAGGATGAAAATATGAGGGATAAGTGGTGGTAGGAGCAGATATGGGAGATGTTGGAGCCGCAGGCTGAGCACCGAAGACCGGGGTGGTCGGAGCTGATGGAGACATGGGAGGCGGACTGGCCATGGCTAGAGGCGTCAGACTAGACGCTGGAGAAGGCGTCAGATGCGACGCTAAAAGGACATGCGAGGAGATGTCGACCTAGCGGATACGGGGTGGCGGAGCTGACAGAAAATGAGGTGGCGGAAGATAATTGAGAGATGGTGAAGATGCAGCTAGTTTGAGCAAAGAGAGAGGTGCAGACTCAAAGGTAGAAGATAGAATAAATGGGACAAGGTTTATGTGTTTAGGATAAGGGAATGTGGTTTCATAAAAAAATAACATGATTGGCAATATAAATGCGGTTTGATGGAAAATGTAAACAAAGATAACCTTTATGGTGAGAGTTGTACCCAATAAAACCACACAGTGAAGTGAGATACTCAAGTTTGTTGGATCGATATGGTCATAGGAAAGGATAACACAACAACCATATATTTTTAAAAATTCATAATTAGCGATTTTATCAAAGAGAAACCCATATGGAGACTTGTGGCTGAGTGTGGGAGAGAGTGTACGATCATGTGGATAGACAGAGGTAAGAAAACTGTGCTCCTAGAAAACAGTAGGGAGGCGTTCACGGGACATAAAGGAAAGACACATTTCAACAATCGTACAATGACGACGTTCAACAGCACTATTTTGTGACTGAGTATGAGGACAAGAGACTCAATGAGAAATACCTTGCCTCAGAAGATAGGAGGAGACAAATTGAAATTCACCCCTCCCCCAAATCAAATTGGATTTTTTTTTTAATTTTGGAGCTAAACTGAGTTTCAATCATTTTCTGGAAAAGTTCAAATTGATGAAGGGCATTATTTTTTAGCGAGAAAATATATCCAAACAAATTTCATACAATTATCGTAAAACAAAACTATTTACATTATATGGAGAAACGGGAGCAGGGCCCCAGTTGAATAAACAAGATCAAAAGAAATCTTACTAGACTTGTGTGTAAGAAAATTTGGTAAGCTATGGCTCTTTCCGAGATGATAGGACTCACAAATGTTTTGCAAATTATTTAAAGACACGGGAACCTTAAAGCGAGAAACTAAACGACGAAAAGACAACTCATGAGGATGACCAAGACGCTCGTGCTAGGCTTGGAGACTAGCTTGTGCACTAAGAAGAGCACATGAAAGATATTTAAACGACCGAGGTGGTGGAATGAGGCGATAGAGACCATTTTCAATGGTTTCGGTTAGAAGTGTGACATTATTGGTTTTTCACTTAACAATGAGTAGGGAAAATGAGCATATAAGCACTGTTATCTTTAGTAATTTGAGAAACACTAAGGAGATTTTTGCAAACATCAGGAACAAATAGAATATTATGTAAGTGTACAGGCTGGTTAAAAGATAGCAAAACTAATGAGGTCAAATGCGTAATAGGAAAAGATGTACCGTTTCCAACCTGTAAGCTATCATTACCAGTGTAATCGGAATGAACAGAAATATTGGGGAACTCGGAAGTGATGGTTCGTAGCACCAGAATCAAAGAACCATGCGGGATCATGCAGAGTGGATGGAAGCGCTGGGTTAGCCGCGGCATACGCCTGACAAGTAGCAGGCGGTTGACGAGGCCGGTTGTCACTGCGTTGAAGATTAGACTAGTTCAGACGTGGGCGGGTGGTAGGGAACCGTGGACCCCCGACCTTAATGAAGTATGTATGTATGTAATAACTAGGCTTTAACTAGAAATTGATATTCTCTCATCTGCTTTCTTCGACTATTTCCGGCTATAACTCAAAAACCTACAAGAAATTTTAACATAAAACAAAATAAAATGCAATAAATAAATAAATAGTATTAGCAACAATGAAATATTGACTTATTTATATAATTCTTTGAGAAATGAGATAAATGAATAAATAATGTTAGCAGTAACAAAATATTACTTATTTATAGAATTCGTTGAGAAAGGGGAAATGAATAATAGTATGTCAAATTAGGAAGAAAGCAAGGAATTCAACCGGCACATTTAAAAAATAATAATATTAATAATAAGTCATTAAGAAATAATCAATTGAGTCGTTAGTTAAACATCAGTATTTTTTTAGAATTTGGTAATAAAGTCACGTAATATTTGAGTTACAATTGGAATCAAAATGTTGATAAAATTGGACCTATTAATCAAATATATTATCATCGAAATTCAATAATAAAATCTCGTAACATTGAAAGTTACAATCGAAACTAAAATATTGATAATTTTGTCCATTTAAAGAGTGACGAGAGTACCCATAATAAATAAGAATAAATAATAAAATTATAATATATATTATAATTATAATTAATTAAAAAATTTAAGAAAATAATAATAATAAATAAGGGAAAATGGGGTGGGCGGTCAACCCCACCCCAATGTGTCTTAAGACACAATAATAATGCCCAGCAGCCATTTTTTTTGTTGGTATAAGGCTATGCAGCCTTTAACCAAGTTGCCAACATAGGAAATGGCCATAGAGATTCCTTTGCAAATAATGCCAAATACCAATGCATATGGGTCGGCCAAATTGAAGGTATAAGTCGGCCAAGAAGAAGTCGGCATGGGCCTCTATATATACAGGGGTTGAGGGATTGATTCTTTAGACTTCGTTCTGAAGAAATCTTTCCCTCTTCCCCTTCTTTCTTACAAATAAAATACAGGGAAATTTAGCTGTTTGGATAGGAACAACGGAATTGTGCTAATTTCAAACGCTGAAACTACGTTTAATCCGGTGAGTGTTTTCATCGCACTAGCACGAATTGAATTAAAATTTATTACTGTATGCTATTTTATGCCCGTCAAGTTTAAATGTGATATTTGAGAATTTTAAACAATGCATGAAATGTTTATAGATATTATTCTATTTTCATGTTTATTATACCGTTTCATAATAATTAAGCATGGAGTGTACTTTATCATACTGGGCTTAATTATTGTGATACTATGTGAAATTGATTACTGATTATATGTGGATGCTCGGCTTGTACATTATCTTACCGTGTCAAATTTGACTGCGTGCTACTGGATTGCTTGTCTGTGTTTATCGGGGGTCCCCGACGCGATTGTAGTTTGATCTAAATCGACGGGGAACGGTATTGACCGGACCGTACGATCGATCGGCTACTCGTGGCGTTTCTGGTATGCTAGCATAACCAACTGGTACTGATACGAGCTCGTAACTGAACATATTGGGCGTGGTTGACGGATATGGATTTCTTATAGCCTTCGGGCCTTACTGAAGGGTTTATGCCCTGATGCCAGTCACAGTAGCCATATAGGAACTTGACTGTATTTTGGCATAACCCACCTGTATCCTTTTACTATGTGTT